>JAAGKR010008784.1:0-29537 GCA_011419295.1 Clarias macrocephalus | reverse complement strand
GTGTGGTGTGTGTGTGTGTGTGTGTGTGTGGTGTGTGTGTGTGTGTGTGTGTGTGTGTGGTGTGTGTGTGTGTGTGTGGTGTGTGTGTGGTGTGTGTGTGTGTGTGTGTGTGTGTGTGGTGTGTGTGTGTGTGTGATGTGTGTGTGATGTGAGTGTGTGTGATGTGTGTGGTGTGTGATGTGTGTGATGTGTGATGTGTGTGATGTGCGATGTGTGTGATGTGTGTGTGTGTGTGATGTGTGTCGTGTGTGTGTGTGTGTGTGTGTGTGTGATGTGTGTGTGTGTGTGTGTGTGTGTGTGTCGTGTGTGTGTGATGTGTGTGTGTGTGATGTGTGATCTGTGTGTGTGTGATGTGTGTGATCTGTGTGTGTGTGATGTGTGATGTGTGTGTGTGTGATGTGTGTGTGTGTGATGTGTGTCGTGTGTGTGTGATGTGTGTGTGTGTGTGTGTGATGTGTGTCGTGTGTGTGTGGTGTGTGTGTGTGTGATGTGTGTCGTGTGTGTGTGATGTGTGTGTGTGTGTGTGTGATGTGTGTGATGTGTGTGATGTGTGTGTGTGATGTGTGTGATAGTGAATGAATGAGAATGACAGAGGTTTGTTTGTGCAGCAGGTGACGGTCGTGACGTCTCTGTCTCCATGTTCCTGTTAATTACAGTTATTTTCGCTGAGTGGTGTATAAACACTCTCAGGATGCAGATGAGTGGAGCGAGAGAAGAGAAAGAACACACACACACACACACACACACACACACACACACACACACACACACACACACACACACACACACACACACACACACACACACACGTGTTTTTATACCCTCATATAACAATCAGTCATACTGTTACAAAAATATGAGAGTTTATACTGTCTCTAAAATCAAGAAGTGTTTGTGTGGGTCAAGAGGGCGGGGCTTAGGACTTTTGGTACTCTAGGCCCCTCCCCTTGGCATGCTTATTCATTCCTTAAATTCAGAACCAGACCACAATCTGAGTGAGTGAAGAAACCAGACCAGACGAACTGAGAGTAGGCAGTTCTAGAATGGTCCGTGTTCTAGAACTGTGCGCTGTCTGATCTGCAGCAGGAGAATGTAACGCTGAGTCTGATGCTGTCAGAGGGAACATGAGCGAGTCTGAGTCTCTGACCCTGGACATCACAGATACACGTCCACTGGCTGAGGTCGATCTTTCAGCTCCAGATGTGTTCCTGCAGTGTGTGTGGCCCGAGGGACGGTTAATCTGCTTAGACAGGTGTGTGTGTGTGTGTGTGTGTGTATGTGTGTGTGTGTGTGTGTGTGTGTGTGTGTATGTGTGTGTGTGTGTGTGTGTGTGTGTGTGTGTGTGTGTAATGTTAGCAGTATGGGTTTATTTTATTTTTCTTTGCCTCCGGTTGTACACACACACACACACACACACACACACACAAACACACACACACACACACACACAAAATGATATTTGTGTGGAATCGGTTCTTGTACTGAAAGTCTATATCTTGCAACATGTCCACAACGTTACATAAATATGTAGATGAGGAAAGTTCCTGGAGTTCAGAGAGCAGCTGCTCAAGCCACTGAAAGATCCACATTCAGATTAATAAAACCCCTGTGTGTAGTTCACAACTCCAAAGTCGTGAGATTGTTTGTGAGTAGAAGCGTCTAAGATGGAGTCGAAAAAGAAACGTCATCTAACGTTTCATTGAATAAAGAAAATATTAAATAAAACACTACGTTGGTGAAAAAGTTGAAATAATTCTAATAGAAATCTTGTGTCTCTTTAATATGTCACCGTGTGAACACTGTAGTGTAGTGATCACATTAATTACTGGTTTAATTAAACCAAATGTTTTCCAGACTCATTACTTAGCAGCGTTAATGAAGGGACCTGAGGAGGGACACAAGCACAGACTTTCTTTTATTATGGTGAGATTATAGTGTATAGTGGGAAAAAAAAAACAGAAACAAGACAACTAAGGGCTATTGCTAAGCTACGTGGTAGACGCTAAGGCTATGGCTAACACAAGACAACAGAGAAGAATCTAAAGATGTTAGGACCCAGGACAGGTCCAGCACGGTCATTAACAGTGTAAGAGAAGCAGTGAAGACGACAGACACCGGTCCAAGACCAAAATAAAACACAGGATATGAATAGACCAACTGATCAGACCAGACAAGGTACAGGTGAACACAACCATAATAATAATAATAATAATAATAATAATACATTTTATTTTTAAGCGCCTTTCAAACACTCAAGGACATGGTACAAAAGTTACATAAAGGCACGTAGAAACAAGACAAAACAAAAACAAACAAAATATACCAGCAACAAAACAAAAAAGAGAAACTGTGCATGAGAGAAGGCAGGAAGGATTTAAGGTGGGTAAGCAAGATTAAACAGGTAAGATTTGAGTTTGGATTTAAAGAGAGACAGTGAATCAATGTTGCGGATTTCTGGCGGTAAAGAGGTCCAGAGCCGGGGAGCAGAGTAACAGAAAGCCCTCTGTCCCATGGTGGAGAGACGAGCAGAAGGCACAGAGAGACAATCAAGAGGTGCAATGGACACAGGGAACTTGAATCTGAATCAAACAACAACAAGTCCAACAATACAAAAACAGGAACAAATACGCGGAACATCATGACTGCAGCACGCAGAAGAACACATGATCCAGCACCGAGTGTCTCGCAATAAGAGACTCCACAGACAAAGATGTAAAAACCCCGATGGGCGCTTTATTAACAATGACTGATAAATGATTTGGGATGAGATGTGGTATGGTGTTGGAGCTGATGGACGGATGATCACAGACGAGAGGAATGAGGAACACAGTAGGTGAGCTGACTAGACGTGAGGGCAGGAGACGAGGTGTAGGAAGATCGCTGTGAGTAGCAGGTCATGGAGTCCGTGTCCGTAATGGAGATCAGACGCGGGTGATGGGAAGTGAGGTGTATTTATCTTGTGCTGGTGATGAGGTTCAGCTGTGTGTGCTGGAGATTTTTATCACCCTTTTGATTCACTATGTGGGCTTGTTAAATTTATTAATTTATTTTGTTCATTTATTAAAGTTTCCATTGTACAAAGGATAATCTCACCAAATTACATTCATCACGTTCATCATATTATCCATTATGTTGTGCGTTTGCAGATAGCTGGACTCTTATATCTTCTATAATTAATTCAACAACAGTTCACAGCTTAACTGACGTCACTGTGTTTTTTTTTTCAACTCTAAAGTATAAGAGTTCTTGCCAATGAAAATAAATCATTTCTGGAAGCCTGAAAAGCCTGAAAAGCCGGAAGTCTCTGTACTTGATCCGGGCAAACTCCACAATATCTTCTCCTCACTACTCAACCCTCAGGCTTCGATGACTTGCAGCAACCCACCAGACCTTTGCTCCTACAGCAGAACTTCAGGACCTTCCCTCCCCTCCCTTAGCAGAATTCTCCAATCCGTCATCTGATGAGATTCAGCACATCATCTCATCCTCCAATTCCACCACCTGTTCATTAGACCCAAACCCTTCCACAATGCTCCAGGCCATCTCACAAGACCTGCGTCCCTCCATCACAACCACCAACCATTCCAACGTGACCATATCGCCTGATCATGTTCCTGCTGCTTGTAATAAGGCAAGAAAAGTTATTCCCATCTCATCCCGAGGAACCCTGCCTGGGTCCAGCAGAAGTTAGCAGCTTTCGCCTGGTATCACTTCTCTCTTTTCCTTCTAAAATTCTTAAAAGGACTGTTTATAACCAAACGTCTCTTTATTTCTCACAGAACAATGTTAATGATCCCAACCAATCAGGATTCAAAGTGTCACATTCATTATTTTATCTGACTTTAACTAGTCATTCCTTTCTCCATGTTCATGTATTATAGTATGTTAACCCCTGTGTGTGTGTGTGGGGGGGGGGGGGGGTTTGCATGTTCTTCCTGTGCTTGGTGGGTTTTCTCCAGGTACTCCAGTTTATGCACATTAGGCTAATTGCCCAGTCCAGTGTGTACCGTGTGAGCCTGTACAGGATAAGCGCTAGAGTGAAGGAGTCTGAGTCTTTAAAAAGAAGAAAAAGTCCATCAACAGACCAGTCCCAGCCAGCAGTAACCGGTTAAAACAGGTTTAAACCAGTGTAAAGTGGCATCAGTCGAGATGTGAACACTCCTCATCAACTGTATGAGACTTTGTGTTGTTGTGTTATTTATATTCATTAGATACCTTCTCTATCACCTTGAGTAAACATTAGAAAGATGGAGGGTAAGGATTTAGAGATTTGAGTAAAAAAAAAAAACCCTGACTATATAAGAGATGTACCGGGTTTGGACAATGAAACTGAAACACTGGCCAATTTAGTGTTGGAGGTTTCATGGCTAAATTTGACCAGCCTGGTAGCAAATCCTCATTGATTGCACATTTCACAAAGAGCAGAGTGTGAAGGTTTAATTAGCAAAGCCTGAAGGTAAATCAGCGAAAGCTAATATAACAATGTAGTTAGCATGTTTACTCCAGCGCTAGTCACTAACACTGACTATATCTTCATGTATCTATTTACATCAGCTATAATTAAAGTAACATTATTTAGCTTAAAGCTACTTCATGGTTTGCTTATTAACTTCAGGGCTAATTAGTCTGATTAAATCTAGTCAAGTCTAGTTAACATGTTCACAATAATGCTAGTGTTCATGTTGATCCTGGCTCATTAGAAATGTATATACTGCAAAGGTATGTCATTGGAACTTAACAATTAGATGATGATGATGATGATGATGATTGGTCTTATTATTATTTAAAACAAATTGTCACATACATACTGTACGTGTGTAAACAAAGGCTGAGCCAAGATAAAAATTTGAATCATGATTAATCTTTCGATAAAGAAAATATCTCAGTTTATTTGAATTTTAATGAAGACACAAATGCATGAACTTGTCACAGACGTCCCTCTAGGACAGGTTTGACTCCACATCTATTTACATGAAGATGTGTAGACTCATCCCTTTGGGAACTGTACATGTGACTCAGGAGATTTGAACTGCTCAGCTGAATAAGCACTAAGACTGGACATGAGATGTGCATCAGGACATTGAATTGTTTAACCCTGAGAACAGCTCAGGGTCGCATCAGGTGCATCAGTTTCAAATCTAAGTTCCTGGTTATCTTTCTCTTGTTGTCTTTCCATTTTACCATTAGTTTGTCTCATTGTTTGTCTCACTACTTATTGCTTACTCTACCATAGATCCCATATGGCTGACAATGCAACACTTTTCCAAGCCCCGTCAATTGTTCCTGAATGTGGACAAATCATTTGAATCGTATGATTAAATGAATGAATCTTCTAAATAAATAAAATGTAATCACGATAGTTAACATGATTAATCCCTGGCCCTAATACTCCGTGATCTGAAATCTAAATTCAGTGCACACACACACACAAACACACACACACACATACACACACACACACACACACACACACACACACACACACACACACACACACACACACACACACACACACACACACAAAACAGACAGGTGTACACACACTTGGTGATGGGGTTAAACAGAAACAGTAGCAGTCTGATCAGGACACTGATAATGTTATTACACAAACCTGGCAGTGTGTCAGAGAGGAGACTGAGCCCTCACTCAGCAGAGACCAGAGACAGACAGAGACCAGAGGGAGAGAGAGAGACAGAGAGAGAGAGAGAGAGAGACAGAGACAGAGAGAGGGAGAGACAGAGAGAAAGAGACAGAGACAGAGAGAGAGAGAGAGAGACAGAGAGAGAGACACAGAGAGACAGAGAGAGAGAGAGAGAGAGAGAGAGAGAGAGAGAGAGAGAGACAGAGACAGGGAGAGAGAGGGAGAGAGAGACACAGTGAGAGAGACAGAGACAGAGAGAGAGAGACAGAGAGAAAGAGACAGAGACAGAGAGAGAGACACAGAGAGACAGAGAGAGAGAAACAGAGGCACAGAGACAAAGAGACGGAGAGAGAGACAGAGACACACAGAGACAGAGAGACACAGAGAGAGAGAGAGACAGAGACAAAGAGAGAGAGAGACGGAGACACACAGAGAGAGAGAGAGAGAGAGAGAGAGAGAGACACAGAGAGAGAGAGAGACAGAGAGGGAGAGAGACAGAATGCGTCAGATGGCTGACTGCCAACACTAATCTCTCTCTAATCTTCCCTGGTCTCCACTATCTCCTACACACTCACCTGGAAATAAATAAATAAAATAAAATAGAGAGAAGCGTGTTATTATACTGCACACTAACAGAACCACATCACACACACAACAGAACAGAACACGGGTCTGAGAGTAAACACTCCCTGTATGTCTCTATATAATCCCCTGATACACTGATGCTCTTATCTCAGTGTCTCACTAGAGCCTGGACACCATCAGGGGAGAAAGTTCTCTCAGTACGGCGGAGCCGCGATCGGACCGTCTGCTTCATTGACATCTGAAACTCCGGCCTCCCAGGAACTCCATGTGGAAATGTCTTGGAGGAGGTCAGGACTGCTGGCAGTCGGCTGAGAGTGTGTACAGTTCACACAGACGTGTGTGGCTTCCACAAGTCGAATCCGGTGTTCCGGAACCTTCATTTACGCCGTCATTCACCCGAAATTTCAGTCCAGGTTTGACTTGAACGTATATAATTATTTATTCATCATCATTAAATTTTTCTTCTTTTACTGTGAGCTGACCCCCCTCCCCTGAAACACACACACACACACACACACACACACACACACACACACACACACACACACCTCTGAAGACTAAGTGCATTTGATTAGTTAAAGATTAAAATGAATTTCGTCCGGCTGCTCCTCCCGCTCGCCCCGTCCCCTCTCCACTTTAAAAGTCTTTAATCTGGACTGTAAGTTGTGGATAAATCATGGTGTCAGATCGGGTAAAGAGCCTGCGGAATGTTCCGGAGAGCCGACATTATTTACATCCCGCCTGGGGAAAGAGTTTCAGCCTCCATAAATACACACTTCTATTTACACACTGCAGCCTGATTCATTATTCAGTCTCAGAGTGAGCACACAACTATCATCTCACTAATGTGTGTGTGTGTGTGTGTGTGTGTGTGTGTGTTATAAATCTGGTTAAATGTTCAGTTGCCCTTTAAAACCCGGCTGAATGGATTATTAATATTTAACACACTCGACTGAAGAGAAACCAATTAAAGCCGTTTCACTGGTTGACGCTCACTTTGACTGGAGCCTGGAGATTTATTCACTCGCTCATTTATTCCTCTTTCTATAACAGCAGCTCTGACGTTCATGGTCTGATGTACACATTAATGCACTTGTTATGGCTATCCCTTACCGTTTCCATGGTAACGACTCCGTGGCATCGCGCCGCTTCACTTAGCGGATTAAAAGCGTGTCTTATTGTTGGTGCTGTACGGATGGAGAGAATATGAAACGAGGACGGTGCGGGAGCGGCTGCTTACTGCTGCTGTAAAGTAAGTGACAACAGAAACGCACTCGTGCTTCACACATGCTCCACATCATCAGCGCCGACTCGTTACCTGTCCCTCTGTCCTTCTATCTTTCGCTCAGCTGTTTTTCTTTCTGTCTAGCGGTGTTCAGTCTCCATTAGCAGGTGCTTGAGTCTGTTTTTCCTACACACTCGCCATTACAGCACAATATTCAGCCTCTCTGAAGTGTTTACCTGGAGCTCAGACAGCGGCGCTGCTTTAAGAGCTATTTGTTATCTAGCGCTGCATCTTTAATGCCTCGGAGTTTACTCTTTATCTTCTTTACTCGTTCACTTGATTAATGTTCGTTCGGCAGGACATTTATTATCAGGTTCTGTTCAACATCTCCGAAGTAAAGTTTTCCCGTAGCACACGGATCAGCATTTCAGCTCAGAGGACATCGTGGGACACGTGAGAGGTTAACATGAAACAGTGCTAGTTACCCCACGTGATGCTAGCGGCTTCTTTAAAATGATGTTTTTCTGATTTCTTTCAGAAGCTTTGAACACTACGGTCGACACTATAAATTACAGTCAGAAGGATTTATTTCTGACTTTATACATATCAGTAGTCACACCTCAGGTGTAACTAAACTCCAACAACAAAGCTCTGGTTCTGAAAAATCAGTCTAACATGAAAACAGGCCAAAAGGTGCAATTCCTTGAATAGCCACCTTCTACAGAGGGACTATTGAGAGCATCCTGAGCAGCTGCATCACTGTCTGGTTTGGGAATCGTGCCATACCGGACCGCAAGACCCTACAGCGGAGAATGAGGACAGCAGAGAAGATCATCGGGTCTCTCTCCCCTCTAACTAACACATATACACCACACGCTGCACCACCAAAGCCACCAGCATTGTGGCTGATCAGACACACACACACACACACACACACACACACACACACACACACACACACACACACACACACACACTCATCATCATCATCACACACACACACATACACACCCCTCACACTCATCACTCACACACACACACACACACCCCTCACACACACACACACACACACACACACACACACACACACACACACACACACATCACACACACACCCCAAACATACATTACTTGATCATTTTCGCACTACCTCACACACACACCCCTTACAGAACATTTACTGTTTACTGTTTCCCCTCCCACTGCCTCACCTCCTCACCTCGACACCTCGAGTATATTATGTTATTATGTTATGTCGTGTTTGTCGCTCTGTCACTTTGTCGCTCTTGTTTGCACATGTGCACTTTATGTTGTCTCTTCTGTATAAAAGCGTAGACAGTTCCCAGCTAGCCGGCTAATTAGGTCTCTCTAAGTTAGCTAGTTAGGTTTTTGTTAATTTATGTTGTTAATTTCTGTTGTCGTGTCAATCTGTCTTGTCTCAGCTAGCCAGCTAATTAGGCTTCTTAGTTACTTAGTTAGCTTGTTAGTTTCTGTTAATTCATGTTGCATGTATCACTTTGGTCCTGGAGGAACGTTGTTTCGTTTCTCTGTGTACTAACTGTATATGGTTGAAGAAACAATAAAGCCTACTTGACTTGACTTGACCACTAGACTCTAAAAGTGAATCAATCCGTGTAGAGCCGTATGTTAAAATGTTCAACTTTTAACAGAAATAAAATTGTTTATTCTCTAAACAGGATGAAAACAGTTTTGGTCTCCATCGCTGGATTACTCATTCATAACAACTGTACAGGGTTTAATTCATACATAATTCATCAGTTATAATAACACATTCAAGTCTGTGATTTGAGCTGCATTGCACATGTCAAACCGCCAGCTGTCTGCTATTCATCCCTTTAACTAACCAGCTAACTGGCATTGTGACCACAGTGTAAGAGTTGACATGGGACGGTATAGGGGATGGGTGACAAAGTTCAGTCAAATGCAAAGTAACATTATGGTATAAACTAATGTTAGCCACCTTAGCATTTTGGCTAAGCTAGCTAGCTTGTGGTAACTGAGATACCATAAGTGTTATTTCACTCCTCATTTTCTATCCCTAATTTTTATTTATTTATTTAATTTTTTCAAGTGTGTTCATTTTTAAAGGTGACAAATATGAAGACAAACTTGGATAAACATGGTCTTTGTATCACACAGTCATGTGATCATAAATACTGGAATAATTGTTTTGTTGTACCGGTTAAACAATCCGATAAACATAGAAACATAGTAATCTTAGTAACATAGTAATCCGTGTAAGGATCTATCCAATGATGGAAACAAAGCATGTGTGTTGATTGCCTTTAATAAAGTAATAAAGACAATCAATATGTCTGTAAATGTTTGTTTGTTCCGCTATTTATGACCCCCTTGAATTAAAGCTTAAAGTATTAACTTCACTCATATCTGGTGTACAGGTGCCAAAAATTACTTACCTTTGTTATGGACCTGACTATACATACTCCACAAACCGGCTGGGGTTTCTGTGTGAGATTAAACTACCGTAGGGAGAGGACTTTATTCATTAAACACCCTTTAAAAAAAAAGAATCATCAAATTCACATAATAAATGAATGAATAAACAAATAAATAAATAATCCAGCAGACGCAGATACTGTATATTTTAATAGAGTAATTTTTCAGCGTTAAACCTGAAGCATGGAATAAACTCTGATACTGAGACAACAAAGAGTGAAACAGGTGGTATTTTATTTCATAGATTTAATGTAATTTTATTTATCCATTTCCGTTCCAGATGCCCGAGCAGGAGCAGCGGCGCTCATTAGCATGTTCACGCTGGTTACGCAGCGCAGCATGTCTCTTCATTATAGCGCTGTCATGCTAATATCTCTGCTTTTTATGCCGTGTAATACCTGCACACAAGGTGAACTCGCCTCCTTACGCTGCCTTAATTGAATTCCCTGCATATAGTGCGCTTCATCAGAGAGCATGTGACAACAAAGCACATTACACGTCACTGCATCGCCGGAGGAATAATCATTTCTCTTATTTACACAGATATCACCTCTCTCACACTCAGCAGTACAGAGGATTATACTTACATTAAGGACAAGAAGTTAACAGTTTCGCTACATCTTTTTACTTTACATTTACATTTAGGCATTTGGCAGACAAAAAAAGTGAACCTTTTTTTTTTTTTTTTACCTTAAGTTAACCTTCAATTCCCTTAAAAACACAAACAGAAGTTCATTTAGAATTTTTTATGAAACAAGTTGCTTAGCATAAATTTTCACCCCCAGTGCAGTCCATCAAACCTGATGCTCATTATATTATTAATAAATTCTACTCAATAAAAAAAAAAAATTATTTGTAATATGTCTATGATGTTTTTATCCGACCAGTAAAACCAGTCCATGTGCATTAGTTAGCATCACGCAAACTTCACCAATGACACCCTACACCTTTAAACGTTTTTTATTTAAATCTTTCTCAAAGGAATCACAGAAACTCTTTCTCATTAAAATAATAATACTGTATTCAATGTACCAAATGATTGAAACAACAGGAATAACTCTTGAACAAACAAATAAAGCAAAAAAAAAAAAGTTAAACAATAAATAAATAGCATACTTTAAATTCTGTATACTTTTAGCTTATTTGTAATTGTTAGCTTGTTTACTTTTTAATGCTAGTTTTTTTAGCTTATTTACTAATGTTATTTTGTTCTTTGCTTGTTTAATGTTTGATTATTTTTATCTTGTTTATTGCTAATTTTATTTTTACTTTTATTTAGCTTGCTTAATGCTAGCATATTTGTAGCATGTGTACTTTAATGTTAGCTTATTTTTTGCTTGTTTAATGCTTGATTATTTTAGCATGTTTAATGCTAGTGTGGCTTTAGCATGTTTAATGCTAGACTAGTTTCTTTTAGCTAGTTAAGTTTTATCTCACTAGTTAGCATTTTATTGGTTGGTCTTTTATATTAAAATTAAAATGAACAATAATAAATAAAATTGCCAAAAGATTGAGAGTGAGTTGGTTGGGCTACATGTTAGGAACAAGCTACAAGCCCTCAGCTGTAAATGTCACACATTAGTTCAAAGTGTTCATTTTATGAGTTTGTATAATCACGATGTTATCGTTCCATTGTTCTCTTTTCTCCTGAAGTCAGTGTAGTTATATTATATTAAGGCGGAGCAGTAAAACACACTGCAGGACCTTAACTCGCTGAATTTCAGGAGAATAAATCATTTGCTGTGGTTCACCCGAGGGAAGAAAAGGCCAAAAGGAGAAGTACTGCATCAGAGGGAAAAAAACAATTTTACAATATAATCAAAAACTTTTATAATATAATCAGAATCTGTAGACTGCAAATGTATTAGCTCCCGTTAAAAAATAAACAAAATGTATAAAATAATATATTTACGAAAAAAAAAAACACTTCATGAGCTGAAGTAAGTTTTTAGAGATTTTTTTTTCTATAAAAACTTTTTATGAAAATTCTCTTCTTTCTTTTTTTTTTTTTTCTACACTAACCAAGTGACTGCTTGTTTTCTATATAAGCACATGACAGATCCAGTACACATTCTGGGAATTTGCTCAATCTCAAGTGCAACTTACGTTGAGGTTAATTCGTACACTACATGGTTTTTATAGTGCTAAATGATTCTGAAAAGACTAGAAGTAACACTGAACTACAGGTTTACCCATATTTCTTATGACGAAAGATCACATGGGGACTGCGCCAGGTGAGAGATCGTCCACTACCCGACATCACTCAAACTGGGGCCAACTCAGTGCACCAAACTCACACCACAACTCTCACGAGAGCGAGAGTACACATTCCAGGAGAAGAAGAAGAAAAATAAATAAACATGGATGCAAGACAAACAGCAGAGGTTTACTTCTTTACATGGTTAATTTAACAGTCGACTAGCAGATTGATGGATAACGTTAACACACGTCAGAAAGTGCTACCAGTGTTAAAGTCATATGGATTATATTCTGAAAACATTAAAAACAGCATGTTACAAAGTGCTACCGGTATGTCAGGAAAGGCTAAATATGATACATTTTGCTATATTTTTTGTAAAAAAAAAAAAAAAAACAGGTAGGAGATCATGAGAACGTAGCAGAGACTGATGTAACTCGACTTGGCCTAACTTGACATTCACAGTAGACTTTTTTCTTCACCGCATGTATAGTGTTTCTTTTATTTTTTATTAATTCATAAAGACATACATGAACGAATGAATGAATGAATGAATAAATGAACTGAGACGCGAGCTTGGGGGAGTGAATGATCCCGTATCCGCTATTTTCATTAGCTATTGGCGGTGTGTGTTCGCCGGTGGAGTCGTGACCAATGTACAGCACGCCACAGTGTCCTGAGTCGCCTTAGATGGATCAACAATCTGATATGTTGCACCTCACATCAGGAGGAGTGTGTTCTCAGTGGGTTCTCCTCACACACTTACAGATTTCTGTGCCAACGCCAACCGGCCACAACTTGTGCTGATTGGTGCAGTCCAGGACAGACCCGACACCGTCTTAAATGCAGTACAAAATCCTGTCTCTAGTTGTGTAGTGTTTCCTCAGCTGTAGGTGAAGTGATGCTGAAGTGGCCTGACATTCCAGCACACAATGTTATTACCAACAGTATCTGCATTTGGTTTCCACAAAGCTGTTGAATTAACTATCAGTGACATCACCTCCTGTCATAACCGACCTCTTGTTAACTATGTGTAGAGAGTTTCTGAGGAAAAGTAACGCTTGGAAGAACATAGCCGAGATAATACTGGTTAACACAGTTAGCTTTGCGTTGCTAATCTGCCAGTGAAGCTAGTTACACTGGCTACTATCATATCACATCAGAACTGGAAAATAAAAACAAACCGGGACCAGCCCGAAGGCGCTTGTGATTTGCAAATGTAAAAAAAAGAAGAACAAAACAGTGCTAAAGTCTTTCTTTATCTCTTCCCCTCTGTCTGTTGAAGCAGGATGAGAAATCAACACCTGGTGCTGTTCTACACTCATCTGAGAACAAACGGGGAGAACTCGACCAAACCGAGGTGTTTGAGGTGACAGATGGACGTGTGGAGGAGAAGAGATCTGAAACTCGCTCCATCATCATCTGAGGAAATCTTCTGCTGGAGTTTTATCTCAGATCTCAGTGTTCAGTGTCTCTCGTCACAAACAGCTGAGAGACACAGAGCAGCTCCGCTCTTCATTTCCTCTGATCAGGCTGTGAGGGACAGGAGCAGGAAATAACACAAGTGTGGAAAACACAGGTGATGAATATGAGCTAGCTCAGTGGTTAAGGCATGGAGCTAAAGCTGGGGAATAAAAGTCTGCTTGACTGCGGGAAGGAGGCGAAAAGAAGGAGAAAGAAGGAACAATTGAGAAAAACGCTCTGGATAAGGGCGTCTGCCAAATGCTGTAAATGTAAATGATACATCACAATGGCTACATTAGCTTGGATTTTTGTGCTAAAGATAAGAAACGTTGTTTACTAAACCTTTTTCTTAACAGTATTGCTATTTTGGAGTAGATTTAGTTTTAGCTGGTTTATTATAATATTTATTCATGAACATTTAAATATTATCGCTTTCCTAGTACTCTAGAGATGATTAGCCTGATTACTATAATGCGATCACTACACACAGCCTGGTTCATCAGACCAGGCCACCTTCTTCTTTCATTGTGCTGCGCTCCAGTTCTGATGCCCGTCACCCTGTCAACTGTTGACTGATTACTAACCACTGCACACCAGGAACACGCCACACGATCTGTCAACTGTCAAAGAGATGCTCTGAGTCGTCTAGACATCACAATTTGGTCTTTGCCACTCACATCCATACGCTTGCCCACTTGAGAACTGACTGTTCACCTTTATCACAAAAACAGCCTTCATCCACCTTAGAAATATTTCCAAGCTCAGGAACATTTTGCAGAAAAGCTGGTTCATGCATTCATGACCTCCAGACTAGGTTGCGTTACTGGGTGGTTGTCCTGAATCCTCAATAAACAAGCTACAGTTAGTCCAAAATTTGGCTGCCAGAGTTCTCACCAGATCAAGAAAATATGATCATATCACCCCAATACATTACAACCGTTACAGCATTGACTACCTTTTAAGCTTAAACTTGATTACAAACTAGCACTATCTACATACTGTACAAGGCTCTAAATGGTTTAGCTCCCATGTATCTAGCCAGTTTTCTGACAAGTTACACTCCGCCATGCTACTTAAGCTCACACAACTCCGGAATTCTGGTAGTTCCCAGAATATCAAAGTATACACAATTGTGTAGAGCGTTTTCATATTTAGCTCCTAAGCTTTGGAATAGCCTTCCTGATAATGTTCGAGGTTCAGACACAGTTTAAAAGCACACTTAAGATGCGTCTCTTTAGCCTGGCATACACATAATCCATTACATAACCTCGTACTCCAGTACAGTAATGCGCACATTCTCATTTTTGTGAAGCTGCTTTGAGACAGTGATCATTGTTAAAAGCGCTAGATAAATAATATTGAATTTAACTGAATTCAATTCCCACGTCTTAGAAATTAGGAAGAAACTTTCTGAAACTTTCTGGAGGAAACCCACCTACAAACTCCACATACATACACAGAGGAGAGGCAAGAACTGATCCCTGGTGCAAGGTGACAGTGCTAACCAGTGCTAACCATTACACCACCATGCTGCCCAAAGACAAGACAAGACAAGACAGGGTATATCTCAGGCAGAATAGCACATAGAACAGGCAGAGCATCGCACATAACTGTGCATAATGAATCCATCTCACTACACGGACAGGAGATGATTTACACCAGGAGAGGAGGCCATTTTGTTCACCTACACACGGTGCTGTCTGCCCCAGTCTGAGCAACTATGGCCTCTGTTTATTCTGTCCACTTACCGGCTGTTGCTTCAGGTATACCCCTTTGCAAAAAAAAAAAAAATAAAATCATGAATTTAATCCACTACCGCTTCCTTGTCTCAGGAGCTGTGCCTGTAAAACCCTCAACACAGGAAAAACCCAGCTGGATGAACGGTATCCCGTCATAGGCACTTGGTAAGTCCATAAGCCTCAGGAGCCAAACACCAGCATGCCAACACACTGGCATCATCCCCGTCCTCATAGTCTGCTGTCTCCTTTTTACATTTTATTAGATATACACAAGTAAGCTGCACTTGATATTACAACAATACAATGTACTACAGTACATCAAGTAAACAGTACAAGTTGCTTTTTTCAGTGTAGTTGTGATCTGTTCAATGATGAGTAACAACCTCCAATGATTGGCTTGGGCAGGTGTATACCTGTAAAAGCTTTGTTAAGCTCTTCTGATTGGAGATGGAGTGGATGGTAAACTGATGGGATTGTGTTTTCTTGTTGAATTCCAGACTAATTGAAAATTCCTCAGGCTTTTAAGCGAATTACTTTCTGTTTGTTGAAGCTGTATTACAAAGCGACTCATTTCTGATAAAAGTCTCATTTGTCACTTCTTGTTTGTGGAGGAACAGGAATAAACACGCTAAAGTGCAGAGTGAATTGCATTCCAGCAGATGAGCTAATCTTGTGTAGCTGAGAGTGGAACACACACACACACACACACACACACACACACACACACACACACACACACACACACACACACACACACACACACACTTTGTTCTTCTGTATCATGCTTTTATCTTTAAAAAACATTGTTCTTGTTTTTCCCAGAGGAAATCAGGGAGTTTATATGGATTCTGAAATCTTCTACCTAGACATTTCTGAAGATTAGTTAACCTCATCCACCCTCTTTTGTTGTCTCCGTCTCAAACAGCAGTGCTTAGTGTGCTCTGGAACCATCAGTCCAACACAAAGAAAGCCAATCTCATCTTTAGCTTCATATCACTCTCCACACTTCTCTTCTTGCACTAACGGAGAGCCAGATGGCTTTGTAGACCTCAGCTCTTCTGGCTGCTTCGTCTTCTTCCTGTGTTTTCTCTTATACTGTATGTTAAACTCACAGGTTGGTGGTAGAGGTTTCCTTCTGTCTCAGAGATGGTGCTTCAAAATGGTCTCATCCCCACATATGATTATTAGAATTTTCTGCTTCCATTCTATTCCATGAGATTTCACCCTCACTTCCAACAGCTCCAGTCCTCTCTTTCTGTTCTGCACTCAGTTTCTGTAATATTCAGTAGGTTCTTCCAACACATAGAGGAAGCTATGTCCTGGACCAGGTCTTCAGCCACCCCTCTACAGCTATAGACAATGGTACACCATCTCTCAGACCACTTGGTATCCTTCACTCCTACTATCCCTGTTTAATCTCCACTCTGTAAATCCTTCTTCTGCAGCATTCTATCATTTCTATTAGAATCCACAGTCTACCAATAAGAATTAACCAACAAGACATTCATCTCTTTGCTTTCTCCAATCATGGACCTGTGCCCTTTATCTTCTGGATCCTGGATGTATTTTCACCCTTCTCCTGGGCTCCATGTGTTATGTGGTGCAGTACGGAGAACTGCGCCACGCGATGTAATATTATTTATAAGAGCCCTTCTGAGGGGGTCAGTGAAATAGGCGGAGTGCTTATGAAGAGCTTCCCGTTTGGACATGGCATGGGATTATTAATTAGGCAACTTAACAGGAAACAAAAGAAAACTGAAAACTCAAAATAAACAGAGCTCCGCCGTCTATGCGAGAATGGACGGGGCTCTGAAAAAATAAAACAAAAACTATATCCTTAGTCCTCATCGGTGATTTATAAGCGAGAGAGGGAGAGTTTTTATACATTAAGGTACTGTAAGAGCGCACGCTAAACTGATGCGTGTCACTTTCTCTCACTTTCTCACCGGCGTCTTAGGGAAGTGGAGGCTGTCTTTGCCTCTGTCTCTTCACTTTCTGTGCGCCTGTCTTTCTTTCTTTCTCTTTCTTTCTTTCTTTCTTTCTCTTTCTTTCTTTGTCTTTGGCCCAGATACCTTACTTTTTCATGCAGTCTCACAACCTGCCTCTGGATGTAATCCCGTGCACAATGCTAAACACCATCTTCCATGGTCATGTACCCTTTATATTTTCAGAAACTAATTATTATTCCCATTCTGAAGAAACCTCCTCTGGGATTCAGGAGACCAGCAGCTACTGACCAGTATCACTTTTTCAAAATCCTCAACCCCCCCCCTGTCTACAATCAACTGTCTTAACCACAATAACTTGCAAGATTCTAACCTGTCTGGATACAACGTGGTTTACCTCCACTAAAACCGACAACCTCCACTAGATAATCCAAAGAGTCGTTCAAATCAGTCCTTATGCTTCATGAACTTTCAGCAGCATTTAACCCAAACAACACTCGAGTCTCTCAAAGCCATATCCGTTCCTGGGATTTCGTACCCGTGCTATGCAGATGACACACACGTTTCTGCTCAGATCTCAGCTTTCCTGGCAGACATCTCATCATGAACAGTGTCTCAAAAGAAGTAAACAACTCTCTGCTATGAGTTTACTGACTTCTGTATGATTAGTCAGGGTTATTTGAGGGGTTATTACCTTTATTCAACATTGTGTTTTTATATTAGATCTAATTATATTAATCTAAATCAATAGATGGATTCCAAGAAAGTCCAACATTCATGGATAATTTTTTTTTTAATCTAGTGATGTTTTTTTTTTATTGTGTGGTATGTTGTATAAATAACCCCACACCAGAATTGCTCTCTATACTAGAACAACTTCCCATTTATACTGTATTACTGCAACCTTGGCCAACATGATTTTATAAATTTAGGTTGATGTTTCCAAGACTCTTCCTACTAACAGATTCTGTAAAGTATGTGATGGTGAAGTGGTTGGAAGAGTAAGAACAATGTTGCCAGGCTTTTATCTGAAATGCTGAGGACAAGCTTGCTAATGACAACACAGCTGGCTAGTCTTTTATACAGACAGGATAAGAGCTGCAAATATGATGTTGGCAAGTTGCTAAGAAAAGACACACAGGCTTCATTCACATTAAAGTGCCACATTGCTCAATTCAGATTTTTGGTCATATTGGTTTCAGTGTTGAACTGGTCACGTTCAAAATGAAAAAGTGACTTTTATCTGACTTTATTCTGGATGGCTCTGTCCCCTGAAATGGCATGTGTGTGCACAACTCTTTGCTCGCACCATCTGGGTTAAAACACATCATCTTTGTATGAGCACTTATTCATTTTAAACAATGGTTGTGATTATAGCGATACTCTGGAGGACGGCGGGCAGTTAGTCGGGTGCATTTGTTGAGGTCCAGAAGAAGGAAGAACACCAGACACATCGCTTTTTAGCACCTGTTGTTAGCTAGTGTTAGCTACTTGTTAGCTCAGTGCTGTCTGTGCTGACTGATGATGTCACGCCCTACGCATGCACAGAAGCACAAAGTCACATGAAGTCTGATCTGCCATTCAAGTCACATGACCACGTATCAGATATGTATCAGATCTACGACCACATACGAAAGTGACTCAAAACATTAGATTTCTGCATTCAGACCCATAAAAAAAATCTGATTTGTGTTACATTAGGGTAAAGGAATCAGAGTTGAGTCAGTCCATGCTGGTAATGTGAACGCAGCCCAAACGGCTACAGTTCTGCAGGACTGTATAATCACACTGAAATGTAAGCACAACAGGAAAATATTCTGTAAAAGAATCTCTGAGTCTCTGTGAAAGAATCAAGTTGCAGTCAGTCATTTTTGATTATTTGCCTAAACAACACATTCCAAACTATTTTGTTCTAAAGTTTTTCTGCTAAATTCACAAATATGTGATTCCTGAAAAACCTTTTTCTACAAACACATCTCCAAAAAACCAGCAGCGGATATTAATTCATTTTCCTCAATCCTTATGAGCTAAGCCTTTAGAAATGTGGGATTTAAAGCAGCGAGCAAACGTTAAAGTACGAAGGACCTTCACAAAGTTAATTGGTTTTGGAGATTCAGGTCCAGCTGACTCAGGCAAGCTTTAACACAGAATAAAAAAGAGGGGAAAAAGTTTTATAATCTCATCCTAAAACTCCAAGGTCTTTTGAAGAAATGTGTGGAATTGGCTGCTTCACTTTGGAGACACAGTGCTGGATTGGAGTTTAATCCCAGATCAGTGTGAAGCAACAATAGGTGGATGTGAAGTGCTGATGCAGAGAGACGGCAGAGAGGGAAGTGTGGTGAGAGAAAAGTCCAGCAGAAAATCCCTGAGATAAAGAGAAGAGGATGAGAAGAAGAAGGCATTATTTAAGCAGAGGATGGATTAAATCACACAGCTGATAATCTGTCCCTGAATCCTCCACTTTAACATCTCAGCCTTTTCACACGCTGCTGACAAAACACGCTTCACCCTCAGTCCTCTTCCATGCATTAGGGAGGGTCATACAAGAATTTATAAATATCAGGTCTGATATACAACAATGTGTCGCATGCTGTTATACAACAATATTCAACACACGTTCTGTTGTCATAAACATTTCAGACTAACCTCATTGTTCACTATACAGATCTGGCCATTAAGAACGCCTCGAGAAAAGGGATCTCGCGTGAAGTGCCGTGATTTAATTGCTATCATTAAACATTTTTATTTTTTGAATCTATTTCATGTTTTGCTGGGGAAATACATTTTAGGCAGAGATGCTGCGCTGTCTTGTTAATTCACCCCCCCCCCCCCACCCCTTCAGGATTTGCCAACAGCGCACCCAGTTACTATAATCCCTCCTCTCGCGTTTCATTCACGATAGGTGTGAAGTTATCAAACGGGTTTCACTGATGGGGGAATTGGCAGAGTTGAGGAGTTAAAAACAAATTAACAAAACGTCTCTGCCTGAAATGCACAATGAACTGAAGCTCAGCACGTCTTCTTTCCTTTTTTTTTCTTACCTGTTTTAATTTATTTCACGTACATGCTTAAATATTCCTTTTTATTTATGGACATGTGTATTATGTTTGATCTGCATTTCTATCAATAAATTGCACCTTTTAATCAAAACGCTGCCTTTTGTAATGTGAAAGTTTACACACAAATCGTAAATTGCACAAATAAATAAAAAAGAATATTTAGGCATATATGCTAAATGTATTTCACTTAAATATTACAGATTAAAACAGGGAAAGAAGGCGTGCTGAGCTTCAGTTCATTGTGATGCGGACAAAATATCTAGGAAGGAAACGGTTGTCGTTATTTTACAAAATCTGTATACACGAGTCGCGGATTTCTGCACGGCGAAGAACAGCTTTATTCCGCTCATAAATTCACAATCACATTCCAGCTGTGGTCAAATAATGGATGAAATTCATATTTACTTTTTTTCATATTTGCATAGTTAACACTATCAGGTAGCCTACTATCAGGAAATTAAATTAATTTTAAGACCATTTAAACCAAGACATTGCCATGTGTTTAATTTTTTTTTGTCCCTGTTAAGACATTCCAAAAACTATAAGAAACGTTTTATTATGAATTTTTAAGAACGATTCTGGGCATCTCATTACATCATTATGAAAATAATATGAAGCACATATACACACATTCATCGTGAAAGATCTATTGTAAAACAAAATAAAATTCATGTTTGCTTCAGCATTGGAAACAATATTGTTTCAGGCTAACTAATTATACACAATTCTTCGTTGTACTTGGTCTGACTTTCAGATAAAGTCCTTTCATGCGCCATCTGGCGGATATTCAGTGAAGCACAACACATTTATTTAAATTCCCGAATGTTGCTTGTGGGATCTCGCGGCATGTCGCGTGCAGGTTTGCAGGATTTCGTGGGAAAAAAACATGCCTTCTTAATGGCCACATCTATAGTGCACTAGCTTTCCATTTAATGCTATTTGGGATTTGATCCCAGAACCTGGAAGTTAACATTAAATGAGAAGTTAACAGAGCTGATATTCTAAGGTGTATTAAGAGTAAAAGTTTCTCAGGACTGTCCACAACCTCCATGGATTAAGTCAAGTCAAGTCAATTTTATTTATATAGAGCTTTTAACAATTGACATTGTCGCAAAACAGCTTTACACAATCAAAAGAAGTAAGTTTAAAATTGGTAACCAATAAATTGGTTTATTCTCCTGACCTTTTGTGTACAGAGTACCGCTAAGAGTTTAACACGACTCTCACCTCTGTTAATTACAATGACTCTCGCTCGCTAACCGTCTCTCGCCAGCTCCACAAGTTGCGGTTAGTTACTTCCACCAGGCATGGAAGGATACGTGTGAGTGGAGCAAAATAACTGGTTAAATACAGAAACAAATCTTAATATGTGGGTAATAAATACTGTTTTTTGAACTGTTGTATAAAAGCGATATCACACTCGAGGTTGTGCTGTCGTGCTGAATATTTTTTGAAAGGTGTAATGTGATATTTTAGTACTTGGACTGCACATATGTGCTTATGACCGCATCACAACCATGCTGATATTTAGTACAACAACACGACCTTGAGTGTGATATTGCTTAATTTTTTTATTAGGTTACTTTAAAACAAATAAAAGCCCATCCATGCCACATGTGCAGTTACAGAAACCCAAAAACAAAATATCACTTTTAAATATCAGGTGAAATTTCCACGTCAGCTTTAACTTCCAATAACAAGTGTGTGACATGAAGTGGATGTTCCCAGGGAGAGAAATGACATGGCTGGTATAAGAGCATAAATAAACTGCTGAGGTCAGATAAAGTCACTTAATGGCATAGTTTTTAGATGTGAAAGAGAGGAGCAGTGTGTTTTTCAGAGAAGAGCACATTTAGTAATGGAATATACAACATTATAATATTGAAGAGGAGTAGTGTAGAGTCTGGCCTGAGAGATTTCTCTGTTCAGTGGAGCCTTTAGGAACCCTCGAGGAACCATCGGTGCTAGGAGTATAGATCTGACCTTTGGCTGGTGAGAAAAATCTATCATAAACGATTACAATCTTTTATTTATAAACACTTTAAGGTATAATGGTGCATCTTGTATGAAAGATGCATTTTCATTCTTCATTTAAATGCTGTCCAAATTTCTGCGCTGTTCCCTCCAACACCATAAAACGTAGTCGTTCTTCAGGACCGACATAATTCAGGCTGTAAAACATGGCCTTCTGTTTTTGTTGGATGTTTAAACGACGTCGTCTCTTAAATTTAATGGTGAACGATATATATTTTTGGCCTTATTACCTGATTAAAAGAGTGTCTGGTGAAGGAATAGCTGAGTGTAGCTGCTATAGTGTGGGTAGTACAGGGAGTCACTTGTGTATGGATGATCTGCATCTTTACATGTAACTATAAACATTTAGCTACTATAAAATTTAATGTGTTGTTGTTTAATAAGCAGTACATGCTTGATTTGGTATAAGATGAATTAAACACCTACTGTATGGATGAGCTATTTTAAACTAATAAAACTATAATAGCACCAACTTGGGCCCAGGATGAATCATCTCTATTTTTGTATTCATATAAACATTAGCATAAACACCTGCTTCCCATGGATTCCTCGTCTCTTCGCGACGCTGCCTGAGCTCGGGTGCTGGAGCGAGCGTGATGAGTTGATGTGTATCTCCCCCTGCAGTGTAATGCTCGGGTCTCTGCTCCACTCTATGGAGGCTGATTGGATCCTGCAGACGTTCAACTACAAATCAGAGCTCCATTCACTTCCGGAAAACGTCTCGGGAGTCGACGCGATAGTGATCTCAGCCCAGCGTGAACACATTTACACTCGCTTCAAACATGGCGCTGGAATAAATGAGGGACTCCACTAATGGAAATTCTCCACTGGACGTCTTATTTTAATGCTAATCTGGACTCAGGGTGAGACTACTGTTTACTATTTAATCCCGTGTACTTGATTGAAATCCGTGTGACATGATCCTTCATTAGCGAAAGTAATTACACCGTCGGCGGGGCCTCAAGCCGAGGGCACACACACGGCACACTCGGGAAAGGTCTGAGGGGCGTTTAAAAGGGTTTTCTGGGTCAAATTAATTTCATATTTTCACAAGACTTGATTAAATATTACTGTATGAATGAGATGCGTCATGCATTAAAAAGGAGTTAATGGAGTTCCTTGGATATCGGATGTCCTAAATGGCCTGGTAATCATAAATAGACGTTATTTTCTCTGGGTCCATTAAAAACAAATTGAGATTTTCCATCTGAATGCAGCCTTAAATGTTCTGTGTGGAACCTGATATAAAGAGATGCCTTAGATTGATCAGAACCTCTTTCTTTTTTGACATAATAGCCTTAATTTATGCAATTAACTACAGCGGCAATGAGCTGCAAAACTCGCGCGCAAACACACACACACACACACACACACACACACACACACACACACACACACACACACACACACACACACACACACAAGAAACCAAACCTTTCAGCCATGAAGCGCAAATGGCAAATGCAAAAAGGGAAAACAAGAGAAAAAGACAAAAACAGTAGTCCTGAGTTACAGTCTCACTGCTCACTGCAAAACAAGCAAGACTGCACTTTAATGCTGGTCTAAAACTATGATTTAAAAAGATTTTTTGAGATAAATCTTACATACAATGTGATGAGAACTCACTGGATTGGGATCCATAAGAAAACCACTAGTTACGAAGACTCATAAAAAAGTCTTCAGTTTGCTCGGGAGCATAAAGTCTGGACTTTGGAGCGATGCATGAAAAAGGTCATGTGGCCTGGTGAGTCCAGACTGAGTCTGTTCCAGAGTGATGGGCGTGTCAGGGTGAGAAGGGAAGCGCATGAAGCGATGCTCCCATCATGCATAGCGTCCACTGTACAAGCCTCTGGAGACAGTGTTATGATCTGGGGTCGCTTCAGTCGCTCAGGTCGAGACTCAGCAACGTCACGTCAAGTCAAGTCGGCTTTTATTGTCATTCCATCCATATACATTTTCAGTACACAGTGAAACGAAACAACGTTCCTCCAGGACCAGGGTGCTACATACATGCAACAACATAAAATTACAACACAAATTTTTACATTTTTTAAGTTAACCTAAAAGAACTATCAAATTTCTATACAAAAATACAGAATAGACAAAGTGCACGTGCAAATGTGCAAACAAAGAGGTACATGACAGACGCAACAATGTAACACATAACAGTGTGAATTGAGGTAGCGGGAAGAGCCGCAGTAAACAGTTTACATTTGGACAAGAGTATGCAACGTTATGTGGCAATAAAATGAAGTCACATGACCACCAGCACATCACATCTATGGAGGGTTTGTTCTCCCCTGATGGCACGCGCCGTATTCCAGCACTCAGAGTGTGTGAGAGCGACTCTGGGCATGTGAGGAATCATTTACATAGTATACAGTATGTACAGTAGTATGAGCATTCAAACAAACAAAGAAACAGGATTCTTTCAGCTTGTCCATCTAGGAAAATACATTAAAGTATTATGTAGAAACAGAATTGATTCCAAATAAAACTCGTCTGAACTGCCAAGCCTGCTCTCAAAGTGTATAAATCTATTTATTATTTATTACTCCAGACTGCGCAGGCAGCAGAGATGTCTGAAGATGTCATGCAAGTTAGCATGTTTTATTTTATTTTTAACTGCCAAATAATTAATAAGAACACACACACACACACACACACACACACACACACACACACACACACACACACACACACACACACACACCAAGTTGCCACTGTTGGGCCTTTAACCCTCAATTGCTCAAATGTTCAAATGTAAAAAATGCTTAAATGTAAGTTGCTCTGGATAAGGGCGTCTGCCAAACGCTTAAATGTACAAAACCTGTGGTATAGTTCCACATGATCCTACGCAACATTGATCCAACATAATTTTTTTTGTTTGTTGCAGTAATAAGGATTTTTTGACGGCCCTTCACACTTTACACGGAGAGACTTTGCGCTGTGTGTTAGGAGTGTGTGTTCTGTAGGATGATGGGGTTCAGCCGTGCATGAGTAACTTAGAGACTGGGAATGAGGGTTTGTGTGCTGGATGTTGTGACCAGGTTAAAGTTTACATTCAAGGTAAAGTCTAAAAGTTCATCTAAACACCAAGTGTACCCCTTTCCCCCAGCAATTTACAACATGTCTTTATTAAGTGTCTCTATTTTACCACCCATTTAATTATTGCACAACAGAACTTAAGATGGCTACTAAGGCAGGAATCACACGTCCTCTCAGGCTCAGGGTAGAATCTGAGGACGTGCTGGTTAATGACCGGGTTGCCAGATTGTTTATAATTCCTTGTTTTATACATTACGGCATTTGGCAGTAAATAAGCTTTCAGAACAAACAACCTCAAAATGCTACATCAGTACTGCTGGCTATCACGAGCTCAGGTGACCACACCCAAGTGATGACGCAGTGAAGTTAGGCGCACTTCTGGACTTCATAGAGTCTTCATTTGTTGTTTTCATTGAACAGATTAGAGAATCAGGCGGCTCTGAGTGCGACAGGTTTCCTCCTGATTTTATTTATTTTAATTGTTATTTATTTTAATTTTTATATAAATAGTTCCTGCATGTTTTAGTTATAGTGTGATATATTCTCACCAAAGTTGTTGTAAAGATGTCGTATGTGAAAAAGAGTTGAGAGAGCAGCAGGTTCTTGGTCTCACCCTGCACGTCCATGTCTCCATTGGTCTTTTTCACAAGGGCAGAAGGAACATCAAACTTTACTATGATTATATGTGTAATCAGTATTCCCTCCACACACACACACACACACACACACACACACACACACACACACACACACACACACACACACACACACACACACTGTAAGCAATCAACCCTGAATTATGGGAAGGGTTTATGCTCTAGGTGAGGCCAGCGAGCGCATGAATCTTTCATTTCCTCTCAATACCGAGCCGCGACAAATGATGGAGGAAGGATCAGAGGACCATAAACACGACTAAACGGTCGCAGGCTTGCTCGCGGCGTGTGCACTCGGCACACTTCGGGGCTAAAACATATCTTTTTTGGCCTTGAATAATTTGTTCTGATAAATGAGAGTGTGTGTGTACGTCTGTGTAAGTGCATACATTTTTTTTTTAACTCTGTCTAAAAATGTTCTAAGTAACTTTCGCTATTTCCTCCACTCAGTAAAACTCACTTTCAGTCTGTAGACATTTCAGTTCCCTTCTTGTTTGACAAAATGACGTGATGTGATATTATAACGTTGTGTATTTATATTTATTCACTCTGCAGACAAGTGATTTACAAGCCCTGCAGACTCCGGATCTGAGCACGGAGCTGACACCGATGCAAGCGCATTTACATTTAAATTTATTCATTTGGCAGGCACTTTCATCCCAAGTGACGCAGTGTGCAATCCAATCCCTGGTGCAAAGACACTTTATACTGCCAACACGGTGCTGTGCCACTTCTCCATACACTTAAAGAAAACGCTTATAACGCCCAAAGCAGAAATGATAGAACACATCCAAATCAGACCATATTTAGAAGTGTAAATGATCAATTTTAAAATCTGTCAGTCAGTCAATCAAATAATCAATCAATCCAATTTTTTTATCTTAATTTATATATGTATATATATTAAAAAGTAAAATCCAAGTCAGACCACATTAATAAATATATAGATTAAAACACCTGGTAATAATAATAATATTAGTCTATATTGTTTTATTGTCTCATCACTGTCTCTGCCGCTGTGTGTATCATGGGGGCTGGATCCTATTTCAGGAGACTTAGGGGACTAGGCGGGGTACACCCTGGACAGGGTGCCAATCCATCGCAGAGCACACACACACACCCACACATACACACACACTATGGGCAATTTGGGAATATCAGTAAACCTAATCTGCATGTCTTTGGACTGCGGGAGGAAACCAGAGTTCCTGGAGGAAACCACCAAGCACAGGGAGAACATGTAAACTTCATGCACACACAGACCTCGAGGTGGGAATTGAACGAGGCCACAGTGCTAACCACTAAGTTCAATGTGGAAATTATTTAAAAGACAAACAAACAAACAAACAAATGTAAATTATACCTTTTATTTATTTATTTATTTATTTATTTATTTATTTATTTATATTAATTCAGGATTTAATATCTTAGAATATCTGGACATGGCAACAAATTGGCATCATCAAGGACCCTGTATCAAAGACACTTGTGTAGAGTATAATATAATGAAAATAAAATCATTTTCATATCCAAAAGCATTTAGATGTGAAAATGAAGGCCAGAAGCAACACAGAAAAGAGAAGAAAAGAGCGAGTTCTCTAAACACTAACCAAGAGTTCAGCAGGAAACAGGTGCAGTCAGGAATCAGGTGAATGTGAAAGATCCAACATGCCTCCCACAGGCACAGAGGTGTGGAGCTGTAGTGGATCCTGCATCGGATTGGATATAATATTCATAGAGGAATTTAAGGTCAGAGTCTAGAGCCAGGAACCGTTAAACTCTTTTATTTATAATCCCACCACCATGTTCATAAACAACAACAACAACAACAACAACAAGACAGTGGAAATTGCTTAAAGTTTCTAGATCTTGGGGTAGTTTTTAAAGGACCTTCTCAGATGTAGCGTGCCGAGTCTGCTTCTCCTAGCTCACATATAACAGCACTCTTTTTATCTTTTGGTCTAGAACGGTGATAGTCATAAACATACTGTTTCTCATAATGTCTGCTAACAATCTCACCCTCTATGAGTCACATCCTGACCACTTTCGGTTTGGATAAATTACTGGCCTTACGCATGTTTATTTGTCTTTAGTCCTACATGAACTCCTGCAGTATGCAGATGACCTCCGCCCCACTGGGCCTGAAGACCAATAAAACTGTGTCAACTAAGTAATTTTTTGAAACTAAAAAAATGGTAATTGGTCCCAGAATCAAAAAAGACTTGGCAGATTGCTTCACAGTCATCAGGAAGGAAGTGAAATTATAGATGGAGTCCATTTACGCCTCTATTTGGACAATGAGTTCTTTTCCTCTAGGTTGCTCCACATTCTTTGGATTGGCAATATGTTAGAATTGATTCCATTTACCCTCGCGGCAGCAGTCGGAGATCTGCAGTTATAATTCTGTACTGGAAAAAAGAAGGTTATGAGTTTAAATGAAACGATTTCCAGCGCAGGTGCTGGTTGTCACTTTTACAAGACTGTACACGCGACTATGGTGCTCGTGCTCTGACATTTCTTCAGTTCAGCTCTCACATCTTTAGTCCCACTTTTCCTGTTTGAAAAAAAGGAAGAAAGACTTATAATTGAGGTTTTGTCTTTATTTACACGACCCCTCATTAAATGTGAAGAAAGATATTGTGAAGAAAATAAATCTTGGAAACTCATTAGTGCCTCTGGTGAGTTTATACAGCTAGTGTTTAGAATGTTGTGCTAATTTGCCAATGAAGCCAGTAAAAAAAAAACATGGTATAGTTCAAACAATTATTGTGCATTATGTTAAGTATATCTATACTATCTATCTACACTTCTGTAACTAAATATATACAGTAATTTAAAACAGACAAAAAACATAATGAGCAATTAACAAGCCTTATATTTTTTTTCTTCTTATTATTATTACTATTAGTGCTGCTTGCAAAGCTTATTATTATGTTTTTTCTTTCTTTTCCTTTTCTTTTTCTTATTCTGTACAAAATTTGGCACGTAACAAGACCAGTACTGTGTGTCATACTGTAGGCTCATGAAAGAGGTGTCAAATTGTTCAGCTTACTTGGGAATGGGGTCCTATGACTTTTCTAAGGGATGGGAGGTAAATTGGCAATTTACCGGCCCCGAAATCCCATAGACGTAACATTGAGAACAATTTTTTTAGAAATATAAAATTTACCACATTCAAAGAGGCTTGCAAGCGGTGTCAGAACACACCCCACAAGAGGGTATAGGTTGTACTCCTGGGGTTCAAGAGGTGCCCAAATTTGTCCCACATTGACATATAATGGTGAAGGTACTCCCCATTGAAACAGGAAGTGCTCACATTTCCATTCCTTGCTATGGCAACTTTGTTATGGCAACTATGGCAACTGAAACTAAACCTCATTGTGGATCTGTGAAACTGTGGATTGACATAGAGACATGGGGGCGGGCTGATTTTACTCAGACAACCAATCAGTCTCTCAGGATCATTGT
>JAAGKR010008783.1:0-29542 GCA_011419295.1 Clarias macrocephalus | reverse complement strand
GCTTTGGACGAAATGCTAATAATTTTTTCCTGCAATCATGTTAGCAGGTTGAAAATGTTGGTGACATCCTGAAAGAGCCAGACGTTGTAGCCAAGCCGCTCGAACGTAAGTAGGCTCAGGTGCGCATCGCTCTCGACCTCATATTGGGGTTAATACTGCAATATCTTCAGCAGCAGCTCCTGTCACATTTGCTGGTGAAGTGGCAAAGTCATTGTGGTTTATCACACCACCCCTGCTGCTGGCAATATGTTGCTCCATGACAGTCAACTGATACTGGCAACGGTTATGGCCTTATATTATTCCTGGGGTATCTGGTGTGTTCCCCATTGATCCTAGAACTATTCAACAGTCCAATCAGTGCCTTTAACAAGTACCGACTTCTTTTAACCATTTCAGTTGATGTTCTACTGTAGGACAATAGTTCGCAAATGTTCTGCAGCCAGATATTTAACTGTAAAATAACTTTCATGGACCACTAAAGTATGAGGATTATATAAATGCAAACATTGCTGTTTTGTCAATTAAACTGAGCTACTAGGCCTTTTTTTACTCAGTTGTTCACTAAGAGCACACAGTAGGTCCAAATTAATTGAATTTTCTTGTTTGGAAAAACTTATTCAAGTAAATTACTAAGTCAAAGAGCATATAATGAAGAAATAACTGACAGATAGGTTTTGAAATAAATGGGTTGTGTACACAAATGTGAATTAATTGGCCCTGCAAAATAGTCCCAAAGATTGAACGTGTCTGGTCCACACTGACGAATCAGGACTGCAGCTGTCTGATTACCCAGGACCAGTGCAACCACGATACAGTGTCGATACAATGACCAAGATTCAGTGTCAATGAAAGTGCGATACACTATAAACCACTTTTTTATGAGGCAACTAAAGGGACATGGGTGGAAAAAAAGAAATGTTGGAGGGAAAAAATTTTTTAGGCTAACAGGATATGGGTGAAAAAAATTTAAGCTATGAAAAAAAAAAGTTTTTTGTTAAAAAAGTTTGCGAGATCTCGCAAAAACTGTTTGGGTAGCGGGGGGGGGGGGGTATCATACGCGGATTAGAGTTATACGTGTGTTGTTAAACAGGCATGGAGAGAATAACTGAGTAGAATTCTGAGTAGCTGAGTTTTACTTCCAGCTCGGCCTAACATATAAAGACATTCAGTTTGCACTCGGAGTTTGGCCTTTCCGTATTTTAGCGCCGGAAATATGAGTCACGTGATCTCGATTTCTTTTTCCTCCTCTGTCCCGTTTTTTTTCTTTTCCGTTTTTTTTCCCTTCATGTCTCATTCCCCATTTTTTTCCTTCCCCAGATCCCCCCCCCTCATTTTTTTTTCTTTAACAAATTTTTGTCCCCTCCTCAATGTCCGTAGGCAACAATTTTCATAACATAATCTGGCCAACTTTTGTAGCCACGCTGATTTAAACCGGAGCCGTGGGTACAAAGAACGTAGCTGTATTTTGCTAGCATTATCAGATGATAATGACGATGATAACTGAATACTGGCTAAGTCTGGTTGTGATGAATGTTCCTAAAAAACTATCACAGGTGGACTCAGTCTCTGTTTCAATGGCATTTGATTGTAAAGAAGGCAGAATTTGGAGGGACAAAGGTTGAAAAAAAGAAAAGGTTTAGATCCTTAGTTGTCAATATACCTTGAGTAATGCTAGGTAACTTCGTCTAGCTAGCCAGCTAAGCTATGCTTTGCACCTTATTTAGCACAGCCCTGAGTCATTTTCACAAGCTGTGAAAAGAAAGGGAATACTTAACATCATTAATAAATGTTTCAGTGGTCAGAAACTACTACTAATTCATGTTATTATTTCTTCTGTTGGTTTAAAATTCACATCACCGGCGCAGGCATGGATTTACTGAGAGAGCGCTTTGCGAAAAATAGCTTAACGGTTGAAAGACCTGTCTTATGTTCCCTAATGCTCTCTCGATATTGAACACAGCACTACTGTACTATCAGATGCACTCCTGTACTCTCATCCCAGGCAGGCAGATGCAGGAGCGGAGAGAGCCTTTTATTTTGATGCATGGAACGTCACTGAGGAGAAATCCAGCAAATAAGGACCTGATCATTATGATATTATTTTCAAGCCTGCATGATTAATATTTTCTTGCCCTGCAGTACAAAGGTGAGCTCCAGTTTAATGAAAGTATTGTTTCATATATCAATAAGGCATTTTGTTTTCTCCACTGACGATAATAACCTTTTCTTTCTCATCATGAACCTTGACACAGGAAGTAATTTAACCAGTCATGATGAATTAATCAAGCTACTCAGCATTCAAGTGCAAACAAGCGTTTTGAAGGGATCGGTTGCCTTAAACATGCAGAAGCATTCAATTCCAGGGGTCAAATGGCTTAAAGGGTTGGATACCAGAGCACCAGTTAAAGATATAGCAACAAAACATGCCTAGAAAGAGAAAAAAAAAATCTGATATAAAATACAATTTCCTAGAAATTGAAGGAAGATTAACGCTGAATAAATTAACGCTGTTAGTCAAGCTTGCCTTTACAGTATTTGGCATTTAATGTCCTTATCCAGAGTGACTTTTTATATCGTTGTATATCCGCGCAGTCGGGGCTTAAGGCTCTTACTCAAGGGCTTAACAGTCGCAACATGGTGGTGCTGGGGTTTGAACAAGGAACCGTCCAATCAGTAGTCAAATAATGTGCCTCAGAGCTACAGTACCACTACCTTCAAAGCTAAAGCGCTAATGTTACTCAGAGCACGCTTTGCCAGCCTACAAATAAACTGAAACATGTTACGCCTGTGCTTTAGTCTTTTTTAAGGAGAGGCTGTGGTTAATGTCAAAGCAGCAGAATCTATCATACATTTCTTTTCTCGGTCCCCAAAAGTCACAACGTTCATGTGTTTGATATGTGGTGAGGTTATATTGTACCTAGCAGGGATTGACAGAGATACCACTGTCGATCCAGGCTACTGGTGTGAAGAAAGATAATGAAACTTTTATTTTCACTTCTCATAGCTGTTTAGGAACGGCACCTTTGATATTGCATGTGACCAACAGCCCCAGCAACCCTGAGCCATGATTCTCATTACTGCATCTCAGGTGCAGCAGCAGTGTGGTGACTCAGAGGTCAGAGGGTGGCAGGTAGTCATCAGTGCAGACAGCATCATTGATTCAATCAAAAATAATTCACACTGTCCGTGTAAACCTCAGAGAATCGTCAACTTTGTCGACCTTGTTATCTCAAAGTGACAAGATATGTGGACGTCCTTAGGGTGAGTGCCGTCCTCATGTTCCTGAACACTTCTCTCTGGTACGTTTGTCTCCTTCTGTAAGTTGAACGGCTTCTACATGAGGCGCTGAGACTGTAATCAATTAAGACTTAAAACGTTTTAATAGCGCAAGACATGACGATCCCTACCTAGGTGGTGAGCCTCTTTCAAATCTATCAATAACTTGTCACCTGCTCATCTGTGGGAACTGTACATATAATTATTCACATTACAGGAACTCAGCTGGGAGTCATTGACACATCTCCCGTCTTCCAGCCACTTCCTTGTGTTTGGGCCATTAAAGGAGCTCCTTGGAGGCCAGCATTTCAGACGTGAAGTCTGATCATGGCTTCTGTGTGCTGAGAAAACTTTCTACCTTGATGGTATCCAAGTGCCAGTGAAATACTGGGATAAGTGCATTAGTGTAGCAGGGGATCACTCACTCAATCATCATCTATACCGCTTAATCCTGTATTCAGGGTCACGGGGGGGTCTGGAGCCGATCCCAGGAGACTTAGGGCACATGGCAGGGTACACCCTGGACAGGGTGCCAATCCATCGCGGGCACAGACACACACACATACACACACTCATTTACACACTACAGGCAATTTGGGAACGCCAATTAGCCTAACCTACATGTCTTTGGACTGTGGGCGGAAACCGGAGTACCCGGAGGAAACCCACCAAGCACGGGGAGAACATGCAAACTCCATGCACACAGAGACGGGAATAAAGCCTGGCCGGGGATCGAACCCAGACCCTGGCGGTGCAAGGCGACAGTGCTAACCACTACACCACCGTGCCGCCAGCAGGGGATTATATACGGAAATAAAAATAGTTTTACAGTCTCATAACTGTACAATTCTACACAATTAAAAGTTTGACTTGAACGCCTCTCGTAGATGACACGAGAAAAAAAAACTACAGCTGTGAAATATTGCTGGTTCAGCAGTAATGAGTGCACAGTAGCAGCTTATAAATTACAGCTTGGCAGTGCATATTTATAAGCCAATTTGTTTAATCTCTGAAAAATATAAGTGTTATTTCTTCTGATGATCTGTACACGGGTACCCGTGGATATTTTTTTTCTTCCCGCTGATTAATAGTTATTTATTAATTCCTTCGTTCAGTACAGATTTGTATTAAATGTAAAGAAAGCTAACCCATGTGCAAACACGAATGATGAAATGTATTGCTCCTGTAGGAAAAGTGCTTGAGTTGGCGACGCTGCCATTAGCTTCAGCAGGTTTTACATTCTCAGTTAGATTGGACGTTTTTATTTAAATATGCCCACATTCCCCTGGCTCCATTATAATTTAATATAAAAGGACTGAGCAAACATGTTTGCAAATATTTAAGGCCCCTATCTCATTTCTGGTAAAAAAAAAAAAAAAAAAAAGTACAACATTTACATTTGTGCAGTGTGTGCTCGTACTGTAGTTACTGCAACTATAAAAGAGGAGAGGAGCAGATGAGTTCACAAGTAATGAACAGGAAAGAGCCTCTCTCTCTCAGGTTCGCCTCCCCGTTAGACTTGACATTGCCGTCCCTGCCACAAGGGGCTCTTCTTGACGCTAGATCGGGTGCCTGGTTCTGTTGTTGTTTTCCTCATTACTATTCGCCGAAGGACCCCGTGGCTGCTGAACCTTTTCAGAGCTGTTGTGAATAGCAATTAATTGTGCACCCCCTTTTCTCTGCTATAACCCACGGAGAGAAGCTTCAGGTTTCCTTTGTACTCTTTTTTGAATGGGGCTTCTTAAGGACACCTGTGCACCAATAAATAAAAATCATCATAGGAATAGCCCCTGCAAACGGGAAAATGTGTAGAACCTGGTCTGAACTCCTAGTCGTCCTTTAACTTCTTCGTCTATTAAAGTACACAAAGTCTTGCTTTCTGCAATATCAGCTTATATCTTTTTTTTTCTCTCTCTGAGTGGATTTGCTTTTGTTTGGTTTGCTTCTGGGGATTCTTTTACTACTGATTGTATGTTTGCCGAGTATTTGTCCGTGAATTGACAGTTGTGACAACAGACTGTCAAGTGAATTGCCGAAATCCTCAAATAATAACTCAAATATAGCGAAGCAGGCATTTTAGTTCTTAAAGAAATGTGAAAACATAACATCCATGAATTGTAAAGCAAGTTAACAACTGATACTAGTGTAAAGTTAGGGGGGGTCACAAAAACTATTATAGAAAAAGATTTATTTTCTCAGAGCATTTCTCCCTCCTGTGTTACGTCTTGTGCAACAGAAGCTCTTCCCCAGCGAAAAGAGAAAAGAAATGTACAAGAATGCTCCCCAATAGCTAAAAACTGAAATATACCAAATATAATGTACAAAGTGCGATGCGTGTCATAGTTGACTGAGCAATGCAGATTTTTGATAAGGCGTCACAAACAACGTGGGTGTGATAATAATCCATATGCTATTAACTGAGACAGCAGTGCGCCTCATTTTGCATTACAGGCATTTTAATGAAGTCACTCCATTTTCACAGGAGCAAAAGTAACCAGGCGGCACTGTGGCGTAGTGGTCAGCTCTGTCACCTTGCACCTCCTGGGTCCGGGTTCGATTCCCGCCTCGGGTCTGTGTGCATGCTTGGTGGAGTTTCTCCGGGTACTCCGGTTTCCTCCCACAGTCCAAAAGCATGCAGATTAGGCTAATTGTGTATTGTGTGAATTTAAGTGTGTGTGTGCCCTGCAATGGATTGGCACCACACCCCGGGGTGTACCCTGCCACACTCCCTATGTCTACTGTAACAGGCTCCAGGATAGTGTTGATAACTGTATGTGAGGTACTGTAGGTTGCAATAGACTGTACACTCAAGTTGATCTGAGTGAGCAGGATCCTGGCATGGTTGTTGGTGCCAGATGGGCTGGTTTGAGTTTTTCAGAAACTACTTATCTCTAGGGATTTTCTTGCACAACAGTCTATAGAGTTTACACAGATGGTTCAAAACAACAACAACAACAAAACCCCCTCAATTGTGCGGTGGTTGTGCAGGTACTGTTGATGTGAGTGGTCAGAGGAGAATGTCCAGAATCGTTCAAACTTCATTTCTTTCAGCCAAGAACAGGAAGCTTGAGGCCGCATTGGGCAGTGACTCATCGAAACTGGACAGATCACGATTGGAAAACTGTCTGTACTCTGATGGATTTACTGTTTATTTCTGCTGTGGCATGCAAACGGTTGGCTCATAATTTGGCAACAACAGCATGGATCCAACGTTTGTTATGTCAACAGGACAGGTGGGTGGGGGGGGGTGATGTAATTCAGTGGGAAATGGTTTCTTAGCGTAGGGGCCCAATAATACCAATTAGCATTATTTGAAAACCCATGTGAGGATTGTACAGTAGTTGATCATATGCATCATGTTATGGCAACGTCCTGCACATTAATCCATCTCACAAAGAATTAACGCTGTTTTAGAAGCAAAGTGGGGTACTACTATTACTCTATACTATTACTAGTCTATATCCAGTATAAGAACTGGCATGTGAAATGTCACTTGGCATATAAATTAAAAAATGAGTTAAAACCCTCATTTCTCAGTTATAGCTTAACCGCTGCTATTAGTATACTAAAATATTTGTTTATTCAGTGGGCTTCCTGTTTGAACAAAATTGCAAATATATGCTATGCATTTTTCATCGCTGTTTAATGTTCTATTTACATATCAGATTAATTATGTATTATTTCTACAGTTAAACGACTTTACATATTCCTTAAAAATATGCAATCAGCATTTCCATGACTGTCTTAGAAGAAATGATTATTTTTATGTGCACGAAAGTGCTGTCTATAAGTCTCTATAATACAGTCAGTTAAAAAAGTTTTGTGTGTGTTGGTCTCGTAAACACGTACATACTGTACTGTAGAGCAAGGATATTATGTTTAATATTTAATGGCTAAAACGACTGCAAGGCTGGGACAGTTGAAAGCTGTTTTCCGCACAGTATTGCAGAGGAATATAAATCATAATGCATGCATAGATAGGAATAATGTAACAAAAAGTACAGTAATATTTGTCTATTTTTGTTGTGTGCCTCAAGTTACAATAACACGTATTTAAAGTTCATACGGCCGAAGTGAAACACTCTCCGGCAGAAGAGTTCATCACTTCATTGAACAAATACAAATAAATATCCTTTCTTGGCTTGACTGGCTAAAATGTTGTGTCATTGTTAAAAAAAAAAAAAAAAAAAAAGGAACATCCAAAGCCTCACAACTTTTTTTGCTTTATTGAACGTATTTCAGACTGAAGGTATTAATGAATGCAACCTTTGGAAAATGTCCTGTGTTACTACCAGTGGCAGACTGTCTTACGGCACAGCTGAAGCTAATTAATGTACACTCTTTCTTCAATAAGACATTTATTTTGTCCAAAAACCTGGTGAGCATGGCCACATCGTTAAATTATGTCTGCAAAACTCTCCAAGTCTCATTGGTCTAAGAGGTGGCCATGCTGCTGTTTTTAATCCTCCCTTAAACATGCTGCAGTCAGTGCTAAATTTGTAAAACATGATGTACCAGAACACCAAATGAGAGGAGACCCAGCAGCAAGGACAAGGAAACAGGTCCCGGAGAATACAGTCAGGTCAAAAAGTAATTGGACACAGACCCAATTTTTTTTTTAGATATCTGCCTTTGTCCCATGCACAGTCAGGGGTTCCTGCCCGGGTTTTATTTCTACCTGTGTGTGTGTGTGTGTGGCGTTTGCTTGCTTGGTGGAAACCCCACCATCCAATAACACCATCCAATGACATGAAAATGAGGCTAACTGGTTCCCAAATTGGCTGTAGTGATTGTATGTGTATGTGTGTCCTGCAAAGAATTGGCACGCCATCCAGGGTGTACCCCGCCTCATGCTCAAGTCTACCCCCAGCCATGACCAAGATAAAGTGGTATAGACGATGACTGAGTGATTGAGTAAGTGAGAGCAAAAGTAACCTCTGAGCATTTTCATTTTCATGAAAAGATGTTACTCCAAGTGTTCAATCTGCTGATGGTACTGTAGCTCTTAACATGTCATCCATAGAGGTGTGGATGCAAGCGAAGGAGGCCATCTTTATCAACAGACCTGTCAATGAGCTAGCAAAAAGTTTTCTAGGAAAAAAAAAAAGCCTTTTCTGTTCTGGAACCGAATTCTTTGGACAGATGAAACCAAGATTAAGACGGGAAGTGGAGTGTATAAAGAAGGAACGGAAGGACTGGTGATCCTAAGCATACCGCATCATCAAACATGGTTGAGGCAGTGTCATGGCATGGGCATGTTTGACTGCCAACTGGGTCACTTGTGAACACTGATAATCTGCATGCCGACAGAAGTAGCAGGATGTAGACCCATATTTCATTCAGGCATTCAATGAATCTGTTGTGATCACACTTCACCGTACATTGTTTTCCGATAATGACCCAAAACAATCTCTCCAAAAAAAAAAAAAAAAAAAAAACCAAGAGCCCTTTAGGCAAAGGGATGTAATTTTATTAAAAGGCCGAGTCATTTACCTGACATCAACACAATTCAGCATGGTTTTCACTTGACTTGAAAATAAAACTGAAGGCAGAAATAGATGAAGGCTGCTGCCATAGGCTGCCTAAGAAGCAGCAGTTTGTGATATCGATTCTTCAGGCAGTCTTTGACTACAAAGGATTTGCATCCAAGTATTATATGCACAGTAATCCTCATATTTTAAATTATATTGCTTTACCAATTTACTTTTGAGTCTGTGAAAATGCGGAAACTATCTAAAATGGACGTATAGTTGATGCATTTTTAAGGCCCACGGACTATAGGGTGCGCAGGTCAGAACGGTTCTTTTTTTTTTCTACTTCTACTTAAGTCTAATTAATTTTAAACCTATTAACCTATAATTATTACAAATTTAAGAAAATTTCTATACTAACACCTATTGTTTGTATGATGACTGTAGTATGCATTAAGAATACCAGCCATGTACTGTTGGAATTGCAACCATGTAAAAAAAAAAAAAAAAAAAAAAAACATAAATAAGAAAAATATACCAATATAGCGAATAACATAATTGTAAAAGAGAATATTTATCAAGGACACTCCAGCATACAGTCACCTAAAATCACCTCCTAATTTTATGATACGCTCTACTTATTTGCTAAAGTTTTCGCGTCCCTTATGAAAAGATCCAAGGATGGTGTTAAGCAAACACATTTCAGAAAGAGAAATGTCAGTTGTCACTTTTGCTTTCGTCTTTAATGAGACAAGTTGATTTTAGTGCCATTTCAAAAATGTCATTGGCTAATGCATATGCAAATGCGACTTCTTGTAATGATATGCTAGGGACTAACTGGTCATTATGGAAATGTGCCAAATATATTTTTGGAAGAAATATCGATATATAACAGGCAATAGATTTATTATTATAGAATCTTTTAAAGCTTTGAACCAGTTTTCTGTATTAATTATCATCCTCTAAAACCATATGGTTGTTTAAAATTTTATTTAATCTGCCATCATAGACATTTCATCTTCACAGACATACTATAAAAGTATTGCAATATGTTTGCTTTAGAATTTTTACATACAGTAGCACTCACTCGAACTCATCGTCTATACCGCTGTATACTGTATACAGGGTCGCGGGTGGGGCTGAAGCCTGGTACAGGGCGAGGTACACCCTAGACGAGGTCACACACACACGCACTCAGTCACACACTACAGGCAATTTGGGAACACCAATTAGCCTAATGTGCATGTCTTTAGACTGTTTTTTTTTTTTTAACATTAACTATAAACTTGTTTTTGTTGCCAAAGTTATCAATGTTTTGGGGACCTGGTTTAATAATTTGTCTTCTTCAGCATTAGATAAAGTTGATTGTAGTTTTTAGGACTATATTCAAAAAACAGTCACTATTTCAAGACAGTTCACTGAGCTTAATAAGGAACAGATCAGTTTCAGGTTCTTTACCTACACTTGAAAGATTTATTGCTTTCCTATAGTGCAAGGGCTATGGCGGCTGGAGCGGTTTGTATTAGTAAGTTAATCAGTGTCAATAAACAGAACCCATGGAATAGTAAAGTTGGGACTAACATTCCATGATCATTATGTTCTATTACACTCTGCTACTCAACATAAACATTTTACATATGGATTTCATTACGCCTGCTATTAAATATAATAGAATTATATAAGGAGCATGATTTGGGAATTGTCTGTCACTATGAACTGGCTACAGTGAATAATTCTTTCATTTCAGCGTATGTTCCAGACTAATTAAATTACCATGTGTTCCATCTATTCTTAAAATCCTGATCCAATTATACAGTATGAAGTTATTTTTTTAAATGCAGAATCATCTCTAAATGACATTTTATTAATAAGATTTCAGAGAAAGTACCTGCTGTTTAGCTGTCAATTGCAGTAGGAGTTCAGTCAATGGGATGGTATTTTGGGGTCTGCTCTCCATTGTCTAGTTTTTTTTTTAAATGACATTTATCTAAATGGATTTGTTTTGCTTTTGTTGAGCGTAAGCTGTTCTCTATGCTATGTTTACTCCGGGTATTTAAATTTGGAAGTCTTTGTTTAGGTTCTTGCTGATATAAAGTTGTAGTGACAATTGTACTTGTATGTACAGTAACATGCACCAATTTTGGTAGGTTATCATATATAGCTGCGTGTATTAGAAACAAATGTGTGAGGTGTCTCGCCTGCCATGCAGTAGGCCCAGGTTCGATTCTCAGCCAACGCCCAAACCCCAGCCGCTGGCTACAGTGCCGGCCACAAGCCCAGATCAAATGACAGGGTTTATCAGGAAGGGCATCCGGCGTAACACTTGTGCGGATCAGATGGTCCTCTGTGCCGACCCCTGGACAGGTGCAGCCAAAAGACAAAACATTACCCACTCATGACAGGCTGTCTTGTAACCATCTCAATTTAAATAAAAGCATATGTAGTATGTTTATAGTATAACTTATAGTATGTTTCAGGTAGAATTGCAGGTAGTCTTTGGTTCTATTTCATTTCCAAAATATGAACATTGTTTTATTTGTGGACTTTTATTCTGTCTTGGAATTTTGTAATGCAAAAGATTGTTCCATTCTTCCTTATCTATTAAAAAAAAAGTGGCTAAGATTCATGTGCAAGATTTGAGCATATGGAGAAAATTATTCATGTATTTAACACTGGATTAGTACAATTCCTTGTTTGCTTGCCTTAGTTAAACAGCTCTCACTCATCTCTGTTTAGTTCAGAAGAAGGCAGCCATGTTCTTATGAAGAGCAAATGCAGGGAGCACATTTACATGTATTCATTTGGCAGATGCTTTTATCCAATTGAGCTGAGCAGATGAAGGGTATGGGCCTTGCTCGAGGGCCTAACAGTGGCAGATTGGCAGCGCCAGGATTTGAACTCACAACCTACTGATCAGTAGCCGAAAGCATTACCCACTGAATTACCAGCACCTCACTCCAATCCTTGCCTTGCTCCACTGCTTACAGTTAAATTTTATGATTAAATTTTTAAACAGCTGGTGCTCACATATCAGAAATTGCATGGAGAAGCTAATGAATGCATTTCTGAATTGCTTTCTCCCTGTAGCACTTTTAGCAATGAGGTCCCTTAGGTCTTTCAACTAATGTTTCCTGCAGTACGTTGCGATCCCAAAGACCAAACAAAAATGAAGGAGGCACTGCTGTGTGTTTTTCATGCTCCTACAGTATATTGTGGAATAGTCTGTCTTCATGTCACTGCTGATCAAATTCATCTTTGACTCTAATCCTATTATTACATTATTATTGAAAATCCAAACAGTATTAATAACATTAATAAGAGATTATAATGAACACATTTCGCATAAGAGCCTCGGACACGCATTTAGACAATCGTGTTGTCATAAGATGTCCCTTGGACAGCATTGACTGCGTGATGGGATTACAGTAAACGAATGCTCCTAACACAATCTTAGAGATACGACCTAATAAAATAAAACGATATTAATACCAAACCAGTGATCTCAAGTGGGACTTGTTACTGGACCGCTAGGATGCTCTTGCATAAAAACATGCACCGCAAAACATGACCAATTATCATGTCTGCCAGAAGGGGGAAAAATGCTTAACATCAGAAAACTGAATGCAGACCTGATGTAGTTTGGATGCTCTGCAAACACCATATTACAGTATAGCAATCCACCTCCTGGTAAAATTTCCAAAAGAAATTCTCACACCAAAAGGTGTGAGACATGAGAGATTCATTTAAAACCATGGACGGTGTGCAGATGGATGGTAATTGTCACAAATGCTGCAAATAAAGGTTCAAATTTCCTCCTTTTGAGGTTGTATTTTGGTCATTCATTCAACATTATCTATCATTTTATAAAAATCACTCTAACTTTATAAACCAGCATAGCTGCTATGCCCACAAGGCCAAACTGGCTATGGCCATGAGCGCACCAATATATATATATTAAAAAATGTCTGAATAGACCAACTGGTTTTCAGTCTAGGCATTAACATTAAGACTGAGGGATATTGTGTGTACTGAATAGGGCTGATATGGTGAAACGTTGTTCTGGTTAGAATTCTGTTGACAGCATTCTGGATTACCTGGATCATGCTTGTGCATCACCTGGAACATCCAGACCTCAAAGCATTATTATATAGTTATAATACCGTAATAATAATAATTGACTGAACTAGTATTTAGGCATCATGTAGCAGTGTTATGATTCTAAGCCTAGCAACACAGTATGTCTGAGCCTTTTAAATAGTTGCCTTAGTAATGTCATGCAGAATACAGTCAATATTAAAACCAAGGTCTTTCACATGATGCACATGATGTACCTGAAAGGCCATCCAGGGTTTTCTCATAATTCTGTTTGCAACCCTATTAGAAATACTTCTCCCTTTTCAGAATTAAGCATACGCGAGTTACTCAACATTCAGTTATTTTTATTTTTTTACATTCTTCAACTTTAGTATTGTGTAGGCAGAAGTCTAAGCAGTAGACCCGGGGACGTCTGTAACAGCATTACAATGCAAAACTTTATGCCCAATAATGTGTAGTTTCCCCTTCTGCTGCCTGGGCAGCTCTGGCCCCGCAGTGCATGACTCCACATGACTCTGGTGTGCCACGGTGTCTGGACGTCTGGAGGTGTGTATGGCCTGCAAAATGGGGCCTTCACGGATCACTTTTTTGTCTGGCACATCCCATGGGTGATCGAAAGGCTTGGGATCTGGGGAGTTTGGAGGTCAGGTTGGCAGTGTCTTTGCCTGCTGGGACCTGTGCATGGCACCATGTGGTGTCCTGGGTCTTCTGGTGCCTTTCTATCATGGCCATGTCGATTTTTGCTGCATTGGCTTTTCTGTTGGATCAGACTGGAAGGGCAGGGATTGAATTAGTTATTCAATTACTATTTGATGTTAATGTATTAATATTATGGGGTGTTAATATTATAATGTGATGGGTGATCTGTGTACTGTAAACCATATATGGGGAAAAAAGCATGGGCCCTAGAATTGAGCGACCACACTTTGCTTTTGTATGTGCAAATTACTGCTAACCTGTCAAACTGTCAAATGATGCAGTGAGATGCAACCCCAGTGGGGTTTTTAAAGTTCCGTGCAAAAGTCTTGAGCCACTCTTCATATTTTTTTATTTCTTTGCTAAATCCAGACTTTCTTGTATTTTTTATGTCGTTTAGAGGAATAGTTCTCCAGGCTTCCTGAAGGACTTTTGGATCTACTATGGTACATACTTTGGTACAATGGTACATATGATACTGTGAAAGTTATTTGTGGATTTCCTCTGGGTTTCCTTCCACAGCCAGCAGAGTAAGCTACAGGAATTGTCTTTAATGTGCCTATGCTTGTGCCCTTCAATGGATTGGCACCTCATCCAAGGTGTACCCTGCCTAGTGCCCCAAGTTCCCTGGGATAGGCTGATTTGTGTCTATGATTTGTGTTTTTTTTTCTTTTTTTTTACAACCAAAACCCCCTTTATGTCCAACCAGCTGGAAGATGATCTGCGCACATTTTTGTTCCAGTTTTTTATTATTAGTAGTAGTATTATTTTCTTGGTCGGGGGCATGGGATCTATTTGGCTTGTTTAAGGCTAGCCAAATGCAAACATGGAAAAAGGACAAAAAGCATGGCATGGCACACTGGAGACCCATCTGAATGCCATTTTTGGGGGCATAATAGCTGCCCTTTAAAAGGAAGACTAAAAAAATCAAGTAGAAATTCAGGATACTGTTTTGTTACTACCAGTGAATATAATACTAATGAAAATTACTTGTACTGTTTTTATTTATTTATTTAAATACATCAGGGGTGTTAATAAAAAAAAAGACAAATTTACTGTGCTAAATATTCAGACTCCAGGGTGATACACATATAGAGAGATTTTGCTGTGCTCAGGGAGGAGGGCACAGTGGCAGCAGTGGCAGAGCAATACAACCTATGTAATACATCAAAGTACCTGCCATGCTACATTTGCATAGGCCCAAGTAGATTCCAGCATGGTTACGTCTGAAGTTGTGGCTGTTAAGTACAGCTTGACAGTTCTGCTGAAAGGTTTAATGTGTATCCTGTGCCATTAACATACTGTTATCGTTTCTTAAGAGATACAGTACAATTAACAAGACCCGTCTGGTTTCAGTAAACCTTCCATTCCAACTATATCTTAATAAATAACACAAATGTCCAAATTCAGGCAGTGATAAAAGGAAGACTTTTTTGAAGACGTAGCAGACGAGGTTAGGGGCCTTGCTCAAGGGCCCACCATTGGCAGCTTGGTGGTGCTGGTGTTTAAACCTAACTCAGAGCCTTAACCAGCTGAGTTACCACTGCTCCATTCCTATTAATAAAGACCCTGGTGACTGCAGTGCATTTGTAAAATGATAGTCTTGCCAATCCTGTCCCGTCCACTGTTCCTCCCCGGAGCATCGGACAGCCTGATTCAGTGACCCTCTACTGATGCTTTTTGCAGTAGGTACATTACTAACTATAATGGCAGTGAGAGTGATAATTGCACAACATTCAGAAGGGCAAGCCAACAGGTCATCATCAGCTTATATTATGTCCGTCACGTAGATGTTTTTAAATTCAGAAGAAGTAATAAGTGTTTCAACGGAATGTAAAATGTATGGGAACATTACAAAGACCTAACATTTGTCGTACCGAACGTCCCACCTGCCATTACGGGTCATATCACACGTACCTGAACTCATAAGCATACACCTGCTCTAACTGAGACATGTTTTATTAAACGTAATGGCCACTGGCGGTTAAAACTGAGTTTGTTTGTGTTTGTTAAAGCATTACCATATTAATCTTAAAACCCAAGCGGCAGAGATCTGCGATGGCAACACGGCATACAGTAGGTCAGTGACCATTTCAAAAATGTGCCTATACAGAATTCTTGCCGGTGCGTGTAAACAGGGAGGTTGAAACATAAAACTGTGTATTTGGATCTTTGGAAATGTCAGGTAGAACAAATCAGTCATGTTTGTATAGTTGAGTAAAATTAAATTCATTTCATCATGTTGCCTATTTTGTGTTAAAAAAAAAAAAAGCAAAACAAAAAAAAAGGAGTTTTAAAGGCTATATTGTGCTTTCTGGTTTAGTGGCACACAGTGTCATTTCATTAATCATTATGTTCATTATTAGCCTTAAATGCATATTTCACAGGGAGATACACAACAGGGTATCGTAAAAGAAAATTTCATTCCTTGTCATAACTACTGTGCATTCTGTCACATTTTCCGTGATAGATGGGAGATCCTAGTTTGTGAGAAAATTATTTTCACTATTATGGCATCAAATAAATGACTTCAATGTGGGGGGGCACAGAACAATGCAATTGATTATTATTAAGAGACATTATATGAATGTAATTTATTACATTTAAAACAGTACAAAAATGAATTAACACAGTTCCCTGTTAATTCTGGCGCCTGTTTATTATGTTAATAATACCTCATGTTAGTAATAAAACATTTGAGTTTATTTGACAGACAACCTTATCCAAGGTGAATTACGGTTTTATTTGATCTCATCATACTTCTGAGCAGTTGAGGGGTAAGAGCCTTTTACTCCTTGATAATATTGGGATTAGAACTAATACGATTCCTGATTGGAAGATTCTAGGTTCAAACCCCTGCACCATTAGTGATTTGAACCTAGAACCTACAGTACCAATCAATAATCCAATACCTTAACCACTGAGCCATCGCTGCCCCATATGAATAGCTGTATAAATAGCTGCTTTTTAGCTACTATTCCTTGTATTGGCTTATTGAAAATCCACTTTGTGTGTCTGACATTTGAGTTCTGTCTTATTAAGATGTCAATTAAGACTTAAGCTTAAGAAATTAAAAGCATTGATAATGGCAACCCAGCTTCAACCGACATACAAGCAGTAATTAAATGCAGATTTTTATTGTTGTTGTTTGTCCGCTGAAAATTATTCATCAATTTTGATAAATTATTTATGTATTTGCATGAAGAAAAAAGAAAACAGAAAAGCCTACCATATGTGAGATGGCAGTTAAGCTATTGTACTGCATTGCATTGTATAAAATTAATCCACCATCTCTCCTAAGTTATATGTAGCACCCCCTTCTGGCTCGTCATTCTGACTTATTCGCGGCTTCAGTTTATTGCTCTCATTGGCATTCTGAACCTGAGTCAGCTCTCCGCACCCACCTCCCATCGGCTACACTGCTTGTTTCCTCCAGCCTCACTAGATGACTGTGGAAGATGGAGGTTTCCACGAGCTCATCTAATCTTTCTGATAAAGTGTTGTGTCATAACGTACATGTAGCATCTCAGGTGTGTAAATGCAAGGCATGAGAACAGACTCAGGTCTGTGTGCGTTATGGGAACACTTCATCAGGAAACCTGTAATATTGCTACTCTGAGAACAGGCTCAAGGGTTCATGACATGGATTACACAAGGGAGGGAGCATTTATTTGATATTTTACTTCATGTTAAGTTGATTCCATTATATAAGTGTTATGGCTATGCTACTAATATGAAATGCTTTTCTGCTCACAACCATTTGTGGTTATTTGCAGCCCTTCGGTCTGGCCATTCTACTTTAACTTGTTTCTGCCCACAAAATCATTACTCAATTAATTTTTCTTGTTTTCCGCACTATTCTGTATCATCTAAGAGTTGCATGTGAAAATCTAAAGGGACAGGGGTGGAAAAAAAATAAACATTGGTGGAAAAAAAATTTCCACCTTAAAAAAAAAAAACGAGGCAAAAAAAATAATACGTTTACAGGATATGGGTGAAAAAACATTTAAGATAGGGAAAAATATCAATTGGTTGCGAGATCTCGCAATAAAGTTCTTGACTTGACACTTCAGCGTTGTCGATTTAGTCCAGCAGGTGGCAGCAATCCTTGTCCGCGCAATACTGATCCAGTCCAGTAAATGTCAGTATAGACAAATATAAAGACATTCATTTTGGACTCGGAGCTTGCCCTTTCCGTATTTTGCGCCGGAAATATGAGGCACGTCTCGATTTTTTTTCCTCCTATGTCCCGTTTTTTTTTTTTTTCCTTCTCCATTTTTTTTTCTCGTGTCTCATGTCCCGGGTTTTTTTTTTTTTTGCTTCCCCAGATCCCGCCCCCAATTTTTTTTTCCTTTAACAATTTTTTCCCCCTCATTTATGTCCCAAAAATCTCAGTAAGTTAGCAGTTAAAGAAATGCTCAGCCTGGCCTGTCTAGCACAAGCAACAATGTACCAGTCAGGTTCACTGTGATCACATTTGCCCCATTTAGATTTTTAACGTAAGGAATAACCGAAGCTCTTGAACTGTATTTGCATGGTTTTATGTGCTACGCTGCTGCCACATGAATCACTGATTGGATAATTGCATGAATGTCCAGGTGCACGGGTGTTCCCAAAAAAGTGACCCATGATTGTATTAAACAAATTCGCCTGCTATGTGATTTACCAAAACATTCTCTTTTTCGTGGGCTTATTTACAGTTCTTCACTGCATCTCAGTCAGCACTCCAGTCTCTCATTATCGAATAAAAAAGTGATCGTGATCATAACACAGCTCTTTTCTTCACACTGTTTGAACAGCTTATACAGTTTTAACTAAAAACAGACTTAAAAAAAAAGGTGCATTAATTTTTTTAATCAATGTGACTTGTGGGCCTAGAGCAAACGGCAACAACCTCAACTGTTACTGGCCTTTGTTAGTAAGTGTCTTAGTAAACACTTGCTTTTAAGTACCCCATGCTTTTTGGTGGGCTGTCACTTAAAAATGAAATATTCTGTCTTTATGCCTTTGCCATCCTCGAAACTGCTTTCATTTATTTATTTATTATCTAATTAGTGAAAAACTTCACATGCAGTGAAATCTGGAGCGATTGCAACAATGCACATTACTGTCAGTGGAAGAACAGCATTGAACATGTCCCATTTGATTGCATACAAAATCAGGGATTGTGGTCTACCGATAAGAAACTACCTTGTTACCTTGTCATTGGGAAAAAAAACACAATCCTATTTGGGGTCAAAGTAATTACAATGTGCAATAGTGTTCCTCAAGCTGGGGTCCAGAGCATCATTACAAGGGCTCTAGGGAATTGGTTCTAAAAATACAGTATGTAAAAGATATAATAGTTCAACAAATCATTTCTAAAAGTTAATCGTACAGTAAATATATAAACGAATAAAATGTAAACAAAATGAACCTTGCATCTAAGATTTTCATTTATTAAAGGAATAATAACAAACTTAACTCAAATAACAAAATGAATGAAATCAGCGTTTAATAGCATTTGTGTACCTTCATTCCGCATTCCTGAGAGCAGGTTACAGTTTTATCTGTGTTACTGGTTGGACTCGCACAGGGTCGATGGTTCTAATTCCTCCCTGGGTCTGTATATGTGGAGTTGCATGTTGTCCCTGTGCTTCATGGGTTGTCTCACACAGTCCAGAGACATGCAGGTTAGGATAATTGGCGTTCACAAATTGCCTGTAGTGTGTGTGTGTGTGTGTGTGTGTGTGTGTGTGTGTGTGTGTGTGTGTGTGTGTGTGTGTCGCCCTGCTGTCCAGGGTGTACCCTGCCTTGTGCTTTACGTACTGTATCTTGGGAGAGGCTCCGGGGTGATACACACCCTGTGCATAGGGAAAGTGTTACAGAAGATGATGATCTTTTTATTCGTTTAATTATCGAAGTGACTTTCAGATTTCTTTCTTATTGAAAAAAAAAAAATCAGACATCGCCATTAATCATTAATTTGTCTTCATTAAATGAACACTGCTGATTCCCCATGCAAGAGTTTGAAAGCCTTTTGTTTCCTTCATCACCGTGACAATACATACCTGTATGGTCTTTTTAATCCTCTCACATGGCTTTATCGGATGATGAAATGAATGGAGTTTCTAGCAGTATACATCATCTTTCAGCCTCAGTTTTGACACTTTGTCAGAACGCTAATTTAGATTAATGGTTTGGTAGGAAGTGTAGAGGTGATCTGCTAGCAGGAGCTGACAGGCTGCCACTTAAGGGCAAAGCTAGACCATTGTAAATCAACTCACCTAAATGGACTGGCAGATAGAAATCTTCATTTATTTTGCATGCCAAAAGTTTTGCCAATGGGATGAGGATGGCATTTTGAGGGATGCAGACCCACTAAGGCTGGTCAGCGGGCATCTGGCAATTGCTTTTCACAGTTTAACAGTATGTATCTCTCTCTCTCTCTCTCTGTCTCTCTCTCTCTCTCTATCTGTGTAAATATATAGTGTAGTGCATCTCGAAAAAATTTTTTTGCAATAATTGAATTCAATGTTAAATTCCCATATATTCTGGATTAATTACACATATATATTAATCTTTTTAGTTTTGATTTAAATGATTATGGCTTGTATGATCATAGCTCATAAAAATCATAAATCCAGTATTACAAAATCTTAATTATTACATTTAGATTACAAGATGATCACTGACACAAGGAGGGTGGGCCACACAAGGTCATCAGTGGATGAGTTGCCTGAGTGCTGTATCAAAGCATGTTAAGTTGGAAAGTTACCTGGAAGGGTATCATGTGGTAAGGAAAGATGCTTAAGCACCAGGGTTGAGCATAAAGATTAGCCTATTGTTATGTGGCAAAAAATAAAGTCATCTGATGACCAGATTTTTTTGTATATTCAGGTCATAAGATGACGCTATTTTATTATAACGAGCATATTCCAGTGTGAGAGTACGAGTGGTTCTAGTAGCATAAGGAATCCTTTCAATGTATACGTTTACTGTGTATTGATTATGCCTGTTAAAATCTTATAATTCTATTTTCTCCATAATAGAAATACATATCCTAAATAATTAGTCTATACAATAGTTGTGTCATTTATATAGCACCTATTTATTCTAGAAAACTGTTAGTAGTTTTAAGAGTCAGTTTTTTGTTCCACCATAAACTGTGATTCATTTTATGATTCAGGCTAAAACATATTAGATGCACAGAAGACATGATGAGATTGATTGGCAAAGATGCACAGTAGTTAGATCTGAGCAAAGCAGGCTTGCGCTTTTGATTTCACGTTGAATCAGATGGTGGTATTTTTTGATTAAGCCCTTTCAGTTTTCTTTACTGGAAGTGCAAATCAGTCGTTGTTCAAGTCACCGTTTCCTCCCTGAAATCTTTGTTTTACATAAAACAAAAACTTCAAACTTAAACCCAGAATATCTATGTTCATGTTCATGAATGCATGCTAGATCTACAGCGAAGGGAGTATAAACCCTAATTTCCTGTTCCATCCATTTCTAGTTTCTTTATTGGCCCACAAATAACAGTTTCTTTCTTTTGTTTATTTATGGTCCAGTCTAACAGAGCCATCTACTCTCCATTCGAAGCACACCAACTCATCCCCTCCTTGGCCGAGTCCTTTCAATCAAATAAACGCGCTCGTGAAATATGAAGAAAGTGATCCTTTCCCTCTTTGATACAGCCTTTATTTTATACCTCTATGTCTAAAAGTAGAAAAGAATCAGGCGGTTTGACAATTGACAAACATTTGTAATCCATCACGCAGGCAAGATCAGAATCCTGGTTGCCTAGTAACGATATGCAGCAAGGGGAAAAATCCTGCTTTTGATTTAGTTATGTATTTATAACCTTGTGCGTTCAATTCCTTTGTACATTTAAAGCCTGCCTTTGCATTTTGATAAACGCCGAACTTTCAGTGATGTTCAGTTGGTGGCCAGGTGTTTTGTGTGGTAGTTAAATTGTTCTAAATCGTCATGTTATCATCGGCAAGCCGTTCAAATGTCATACTTACATTGATTTAAAGCTCATCAAGGAAAACATCCAAAAAAAAAAAAAAAAGGTTAACATTTCAGAGAATGACAGTAATAGAGTACGATGGCATTAAGTGATCTTTGTCTCTCTCTCTCTCTCTCTCACTCACACACAACCTTGATTTTAAAGATTACACTGTTCCTGACACTATGCTCATTTTAGGAGCATTATTAATCATTTAAACTGTCAGGTAGAAACCGGTGCACCTGAGACATTGCACAGTAATGCATACAGGGAATAGGAAAAAGCTTAGAAGACAGCCCGAGAGAGAGAGAGAGAGAGACTGCAGTGGGGGTGGGATTGATTTGTTTTCAGTTGAGACTCCCAAAGCCTGCTCCTTTGTGTAAAGTGTCTTGCATGTGTTAGATGAGGATGAAGGCATGAATGTGCAGTGCGTGTTAGGGAAAGAGGCTGTGCATGGGCATGGCTGGTTAACCTGAAACGGCTTCAAATCTACTGTACAGTACACTCATCTCTTTAAATGTAAAAGCTTTCTGCTTCAAATCAAGCATCGGTGTTCACATTCACATTCACAAAGTTACTGCGATTTAATTAAGAAAGCTAAATAATTAGTGCAGTGAGAGGAGGCACATTTATTTCAGAAAAATTAAATAACTTAAAGTGTCTTAGCAAAGTGCTGGGCCACCCTGAGCTGCCAAAACAGATTATTCCTGATTAATTAGTGTAATCTGTAAATATGGGAGGAATCGAACCTGAAATTGCAGTAAACAGGGTCTAAAAAACAAACACTTGCTGAAGCACTATAAAAGAAAATTAAGAGTAGAAATTACAGCTATGTTTAGCAAGTTCATAGTAAATAATTGATAGTGATAAAAAAGTAAGAGCGTTATGTACAACATGTACAGTGTGATGTTAGAAAAGCACTTAGTGAGGTCATTGGTAAAAAAAAAAAAAAAAGTTTTCAGTTTGTTAGTGAGCATAAAGATTGGACTTTGGAGCGATTGAGTCCAGATTGACCCTATTTCAGAGCGATGGGCGCGTCATGTTATGTGGCAATAGAATCAAATCCGCTGACTTCCCGATTGGACTAAATGACCAGGTTATTCCATCACTATAGGTTTTCTCTTCCCTGATGCCTTGATTCTCTAGTCATATTCCAAGACTGCAATGCAAACGATTCATTGGGCTCAAACTGTGAGAAAAGTGGTTCTGGATGAAAGAAGAACATTTTCATACTGAATTGGCCGCCACACATTCCTGACCTTGAATGTCTTTTGGATATGTGTGAGAGGACAATATACAATACAATAAAATACAAGATCCCTTGTTTCTGGAAGGAAATAAATGTTGTGATTTGCATAGGGTGTTTGAAGCAATGCAATAGGAAATGTGTACTATAAGCAAAGCTTAGATGATCATCATAACTCTAACATCATAGAGTTTAAAAAGCTAACAGATTTTATGGTTATAAAGCTACATAATCGAGTGAATAACATTTCTGAAATTGGAACCATGCAGGTAATTCTGCTCACTGTTGAAAGGCTTTTTTTCCCCCTAATTGAATTCAATTGATCCCAACTCTGTCGAGACTTCCATAAAGAGTCCTGAAGTACTTTGATGGTCATCGGTGAAAAGGCATGTCAGCTGTTGGAAACATACTCTTATCTTGTTTGGCCTACTTCTTAAAATAGGTTGACAGCCAACTTACATAATTACCAGAGCAGTCTGGTCATAAGTTTTTCTTATTATGAAAATAATGTTCCAAGTTTTCCTTGGCAGTGATGCATACAGTCCATTAAGACTATGTTAGTTAGTCGGAATGTTTTAGTTAATCTTCATTTTTGTTTTTTGTTGTTTTTTTCTTTGAAAATTGATGATTCTGTGTATTGTAATGGTCACTGTTGACCTTACAGCTCTGTAGGAATTGATAGCCATTCCTGGGCCCTTGAGAAATGGATTGCAAAACCACAGATTTTGGCAAGCAGTACAAGTTTTTGCCAGTCCCCTGGGCTCTCGCAACAGGGAAGCTCAGACTGGAAATGCAATAATTAGTTCAGTTTCACAATTGAAATGTGCTTGTTTTAGTTGTGTTAAAAAAAAACTGTGGTTTGGTGGGGGTGGGATGTTACATGAGAATCTCATTCTGAAATTGTAGCTTGGTCCAACTTCTTTGAAAAAAATTATAATTGTCTATTTAGGACATGTTCTGTACTGAGTTGACCATGTATGTTCTTTCTCTGGGCTTTTCTTCTAGGCCTTAACAGTATTTAAAGTATAAGGAAATAAGGGGAAATGGGCTGGTTAGTACTGTATGCTGCAGAAACTACAGAACAACAGGGATTTCCATACGAAAAAAAGTTTTATAGAAAGTGGTAAAAAACAAAAAGAATGTGGCAGTTGCAAAAGAAATAATCGGACTGGTACTGTACAAGCTGGCAGGAAGCCTAACCCAAATAGCTAGCCTTACACACTGAAAAGTAGAAAAGCATATCCTAATGCACTACTTAAGCCTTGATCCTGATGGGCCACATCACCTGGTGTTTTTCCCCACTTTAGCATTCTATGTTTGTGACTCTTCGGTCACTGAGAGCCTGAGATTCCTGTTCTGGTGGACACGCATGTGATCTTCTATGGTTGAAGCCCATTTGGCTGTAGAACCGCCGCTCACTTGATGTTTTTTGTTTTTTCGCACCAGTTTGACTGAACACTGTAGACCAGTGACGCGGCCAGAAATTGAACAGCAGGTGGGCATGAGTGGGCATTAAATGAGTGCCCAAAGTGTTATGAAACCAGTGAGTTGAACAGCTGTTACTTAATGGCAGGGGGCAGGGGTAAGCTCAGTGACTGCTGATTGGAAGGTCTCAGGTTCAAACACCATCACCACTGTTGGGCCCTTGGGCCAGGACCTTAACCCTCAAATACTCATATACTGTATATAATGAGACTGAAAAACTACCTGTGGTATGTAAATGTTAGTCATTTGGTCATTTTCCAGGTCCTCACAAACACCAGTTGTTTACACACAGCCAAAGCTACAGTACAGCAGATTAAAAGCCCACACATTTCAGAAAATGTATAAGATCTATAGGATCAACATGAAAACAAAAAAGGGCCTGTGATTGTGACTTGTGCCTAACATTACATACTAACTAACTATTGTGCTTATTCTCATTGTGCTTAATCTTAGATTAATCTTTGGGTGCAATGACATGTAAAATACTTTTATTGAAGAGAGGATTGGAGAAGGAGAAATGCATGCCTTGCCCACTGCCTCATCAGATTTTTCAAACTTCTGCTCTCCACTCTTGCATGCGGTTCCAGCGTGATCACATACTGAAATTCATTTCCTGTGATTACACTGTAGAAGTGCTGATGGGGGGGGGGGGGGGGTATTATGTTATCAATGTTATCACCATTCTGATTTTTTCCCCCCTGCACTCTTTGCCACCCCCGGCAAGATGTCACCCTGGACGGCTGCCCATGTGACCCATACCTAAATCTGCCACTGCCACAGGGAACACACACTGTTCAAGCACTATACAGACTAAATAAAGACAATATACAGAGAATATAACAGATCTGCAATATACTGTACATAAAGTGTGAGCAGTTCATGTACACAGTAATGTGTAACACACATGATAAGGACATTTTGTTTGTGCAATACACAAAATACTATACAGGATGTGTCTTATATGGGAATGTGTGTAACCAGTTTTTAAAGATCATGTTGATGTTTTTACAGCACGTTGCATTAGATCAGTTATGTATGATGCTGATTACCTTGGCAGCTTTGTTGTACAGGATTCAGTAACACCTGACAGAAGGTAGTAGTTGAAAAAGGTTGTACCCAAGCTGTTTGCTATGACTTTTTCTTCATGTTCCCGGTTCTTGTGGAGAGTAGGCAAAGGAGGACCAATGATTTTTTTCCCCAGCTGTTTTTATTGTTTGCTGCAGTCTTTTTCTGTCCTGTTTTGTGGCTGCTTCAAACCAGACAGTGATGAATGTGTGTAGGATGAATTCGATGACTGCAGTGTAGAACTGTATCAACAGCTTCTGTGGCACATTCCTCAGTTGGTGCAGGAAGCACATCCTCTGCTGGGCCTTTTTGAGAATATACTGTAGTTTATGTTGGTCTCCTACTTCAGGTCTTGGGAGATGGTAGTCCCCATAAACCCGAAGGACTCCACAAAGTTACACAGGGCTGTTGGATATTGTGAGGGGGGGCAATGCTGAGGAGTGTCTCCTAAAGTGCAGTGTCGTCTCCACAGTATCGAAGGTTGTTCTGACTGCACCATAGAACAAGCCTCTAAACCACGTTATGCCATTGCCATCGTGGATGAGTCCAAAGAATGTAGTATCATCTGCACATTTCAGGGGTATAACATCTGGGTACTCCAATGTGCTGTCACTGGCGTAGTAAAGGGAGAACAGCAGTGTGGAGAGGACACATCCCTGGCGAGCACCAGTACTGTTTACTAGAAGTGACTCCACCCTGCTTCACCTGTCTTGTATGCTGATTTGAACTGAATGAACAAGGTCCATGCATTTGTCCCTGGGCAGTCAAGGTGTTGAAGGATACACAGTAGTGCAGTCTCATGGTGACTACGCCATCCACTGACCTGTTTGCCCAAAAGACTTGGCCTGGAGTCATTCATTCCTGTGTAGGAGGTCTTCTTTGGGCCTTGGATGATGTGGAGTGTTGAATCAGGGGAACTTTAAACAGCCAGTTGAGAAGCACAATGGAGAGGTGTGATGGGACAGGCAGTGGGTGTGAAGAAGTCCTTTTCAAACCTTCAGTAGAAGGTATTGAGCTCATCAGCAAAGTCTTTATTTTCTTCAATGGGGGAGATGGTCGTCTGTAGTTTGTACTTTCTTGGAGGCTTCTCTCATAGTGTAGCTTCTTCAAGCCACTCCGATCTCCTTTGTCAGTGAGTTCCTGGCCTACTTATACAGGGCAATGTCTTATTTCTGTAGGCCTCCTCCTTGGCCTGGCGAAGTTTTCCAGTCTGTCTGAGAACTTTTGATTATAATATGTGCAGAAAATTTTGGTTAGCACACACATATCTTCACAAAGGCTGATGTAAGATGTTACAGTTTAAGTCAGTTCATCCAGATTGCCAGTTGCTTCCAGTCAGTTGCATCCAGAAGCTTCAAAAAACATTCTAGTTAGTGTAGTCTAAGCAGTTTGTAGCTCCTGCTTTGCCTCGATGATCCATTTTCTTCACCGTTTTGACTTTTGTTTCTGCCTGTAGGCTGGAATAAGATGAACAAAGCAGTAATCAGAGTGCCCCAAAGCAGCCCAGAGTACAGAGAGATGTGCATTCCTAAGAACTGTGTAGGGGTGATCCAGTGGGTTATTTTTCCCTGGTGGGACAATTAATTTATTGTCCTGTGTGTTTGAAGTTTATGGGTTAATTTTGCTCTGCTGAAGTCTCCAAGGATATGAAAAGTGAATAATAATTTTTTTTTTGTTCCAAGACAAATATAAGGTCTGCCAGGTTTTGTAGTGCATAAACCCATGATGAAGGAGTAAAATTGCAGTTCATGAACAGTGTTTTCAAGTTTGTGCTGTCGTACAGTATGTATTCAGCACTGTGACATCTGTCCATCAACCTTCATTTATTAAGTAGAAACGGGTCCCACCACCTTTGATTTTCCGTGATAGCTCCGTTCGTGATCAGCTCAGATTAAGTGGAAGCCCAAAGATGCGATGCGTAGTCGGGGATGGAATCACTGAGCAAGGTTTCAGTGTGCAGTCAAATGTGCAAAGTCTTTGTCCCATTGAGGAGAAGCAGGTTGTCTGTTTTCTTCAGCAAGGAGTGGACAATTGCCAGATGAATCGATGGGAGCTCAATTCTGAATCCCCACTGCCGTAGCTTCACTAGTGCACCAGCTTGGCGCACACAACACAATGGATGGCTAAGAAAATATGTAAACGTCAAAGGAAGTAAAGAGCAATAAAAATGTTTTGTGACGTACAGTAGTAGTGGATAGTTTACAGTATTCAGTGGCATTTAGGTGAATAGAGTTGAATACAGTTTCACCGTATAATTGAGGATTTTAGTGATCCTTTTTTTTGGAAACACTCTCTAGGAGTTTTATGTAGAAACTTTAAGGGTTTTCCCTGTTTAAAGTTTTCAAGAGTTTAATTAAATCAAGAATAAAAGCAACTCCCATTTTGTCGAGCAATCGTGTCTGCCAAACAATGATGAATCACTTGCTAAATTTATCCCTTTAGATTTTACTGAACACATGACGAGAGACAAAATAACAGTGCGTGTTGAGGGACTTTATTAATTTGGATATTACTGATCTTTATCAAGCTGCTGCAGTTTACAAAGTGTTCTTTGCAACATTTTCATGGACAGTTCATTGCCAGTATTGTGATAATATTTATAGATTTCTTTAGTTAAGATTTATTGTAAAAACAATTATTTGATAAATTATAAAAGTTTAATCCATCATTTAGGCAAAGCTGAATATTGGTGCGATTAAAATTCTGTGATTAATTTCGTCACCTTCTGACATACAGTACAGACCAAAAGTTTGGACACCCCTTCTCATTCAGCGAGTTTTCTTTATTGTGTTCTTTATTGTGTTTTTTAGCCCAAACGAGTCTCTTCTGCTTGTTGCCTGTCCTTAGCAGTGGTTTCCTAGTAGATCTTCTACCATGAAGGCCTGATTCACACAGTCTCCTCTTAACAGTTGTTCTAGAGACGTGTCTGCTGCTAGAACTCTGTGCGGCATTGACCTGCTCTCTGATCTGAGCTGCTGTTAACCTGCGATTTCTGAGGCTGGTGACTCGGATGAACTTATCCTCCGCGGCAGAGGCGACTCTTGGTCTTCCTTTCCTGGGGCAGTCCGCATGTGAGCCAGTTTCTTTGTAGCGCTTGATGGTTTTTGTGACTGCACTTGGGGACACTTTCAAAGTTTTCCCAATTTTTCGGACTGACTGACCTTCATTTCTTAAAGTAATGATGGCCACTCGTTTTTTTCTTTACTTAGCTGCTTTTTTCTTGCCATAATACAAATTCAACCTCTTTGAATGAAAAGGTGTGTCCAAACTTTTGCTCTGTACTGTGTTTTTCTCCCGATCTCCGGATTGTCACGCGCCTGTTCCATCTGTGTTCTCTGATAGACTGAAAAGTGACCGAGGCTGTTGCTCAAACACTCACACCTTTATGATTACCCATTTGTTAAAAATGCTTAAAAAATTCTTAATTAATCAAGATTTGATGAAACAGGTTTACCAATAAAATATAGTGATTGCTAACTGAATACCATGAGGAGCTTAATAATACTAATAAAACATAACAACAACCTGAGTGTAAATTACAGGCACAAGTACATGATATATATTGTATGATTACTATGTTAAATTCATCAAACACTTATTCATGATTATGATACCTGAGATACAACAGTCACTACACAAGCACCAGCGATCACCAACAGATTTGACTAGGATCAGCCTGCTGAATGGCTAATAACCACAACAAACTTTTTTTTTTTTCCATCAGGGGGAAATTGTCTTCCATGCTTTGGTCATGTCTGTGGTGGCGCAACAACTGTCTGCCTTTGTAAATTTGTCATGACTGGTATCTGTGTCATTCAGCAAAAGCAGAGAGATTACCTGTCAAAATAGCTTGTCGTTTGGTCCTGGCCCAGATGTGACAGCACATGTAAGAGATCAGAGAGTCTATGTTTGTGGTTTGTAGAGTAAATAAATGTGAAATGATGGGTTGCTCTGTCATACCAGGCTCTCAGTTTGGGTAATTATATGCCCTCACCTTGTACCGCTGCACATATGTTTCTCATTACCGCTGTTTATTAGCGCCACAGTTTCGGGACATTTGAGAACACTCACTCACTCACTCACTCACTCACTCACTCACTCACTCACTCACTCACTCACACACTCACTCACTCACTCACTCACTCACTCACTCACTCACTCACTCACTCACACACTCACTCACACACTCACTCACTCACTCACACACTCACTCACTCA
>JAAGKR010008782.1:0-28328 GCA_011419295.1 Clarias macrocephalus | reverse complement strand
CAAAGCCGAAATCATCATGGTGTGTAGGAGTGACTCAGAAACCCGACTCACAGAACGTCCTCAGAGCTCTCTGTTATGAAGAAGGCACTGGGTTATACACTAATACTGATGATTTCAATAAAATACCCACTGAAAATAACATGAGCAAATTAGGACTGTTTTTAGACTTTGAAAGGAACTTTCTTTCCATTTACAATGCAGATAAAACCTCTAATAATCATCTCCACACATTTCATCACCTCCCACAGGGCACGTATTACGCGTTACTCAGTCCAGGAGTGAAAGATGATCATCCTGTTAAATTCCTAAATTAGGACTGAAATCTCAGAGTCAGTTAAAACAGTGCATTAAGTCCAGAGGTTTGTTGTGATGTTGAGCAGGTAGAACTTCCTGTGACTGAAAGAAACCTAATGAGATCAGAGAACCGTATTCACACTACACAAGCTGTATCAGTATTTACACAGGGAGACTCACTCGTGTTCACATTCAGGTTACAAAACTGATCAAGTGGATTTTCACACATGACTGGTGTGTAGTTCACACTGAAGTATAAGATTTCAGCATTAACTCTATAATAATCACTGTACTGTCTGGGAATTATATAGAAGCAGCCTGTAATGTTGTCATGCATATTTTAGTGCTTTTAATATCAAGCTTGCATCCAAAGAATATATATATATATATATTTCCATGTCTCATGATTTTGTAAAGAGGAATGTTTAACAATACTGTATTTGTTTGTCTTTAGAAGCTGAATAAGTGTGTAATGATACAGTGTACAGTTGATGAACTATTTCACCTGAACCGAGGTAGCTCATTAGTATTGTTATAAATGTTGGATGTTCTGGGAACCTGGGTTGAGCATTAATACTATCAGTGGGCATTTGTTTTGATTTGGGTTTTGATTTGGGTTTTGATTTGGGTTTGATTATGTTTTATTTACTTAAGTTTGTGTTTAAGCGTTCTGACTTGTATTGTTATCTGTCTGATGTGTAAGTGTACCTTTTAGTTTATTTTGTTGATTTATAAGTGTTTTGTGTGTTCCCCTTAGCCTCCCGTATGTTCCCCTTAGCCTCCCGTGTGTCCCCCTTAGCCTCCCGTGTGTGTCCCCAGTCTCTATAGTCCGGTCCCATCTGGTCCTGTCCTAGATGTTCTGAAATGCTGAATGAGTCTGTTAAGATCTAGAAAAGTCTGTATGCTAAAAGAAGTTTGTCTATGTTTAAAGAAGCCTATATGTGTCTAAAGAGACTGGATAAGTGTGTCTGTATGTGCAGAGCCCTATGTTTTGTTTGTGTTTGGTTGTTAAAGACTTTATGTTGATACAACACCTCTGCACCTATGCTTGACTTTTATGCCCACGGCAAATAACATCCACCCGAACTGTCATACCAGTTCTTGATGAGAGGCTTTTATAAGAATTTTTTCTTTTCATTCACTGGGTTTAAGTGATATTGAAATCTGTCTTGAAATTTTCATTTTATGTCTCACTAAATATTGAGATGTTTTTGCTATTGATTTTTTTTTATGATTTTTTTTTTTTATTGTGATGTAATATTTAATTGTGGGGAGCCCATAAAAAGGGGATACTTGGGTAAGAGCTAATGGGGATCTTAATAAATAAATAAAATAAATAATTTAAAATAAAGTTCTGTCTCCTTTCAGTGTCCTGGGCTCGATCCATTTTCAGCCAGATGAATCTTGTACTGTTTATTTATTACAGGTTGTACTGTACTGTATTTCTTATTGATATCAGTAAATTACTAATACAAATGTATCAACACATTTCCAGAAGTTTCTCAGTAACCTGATCAAGATGTCTTGTAGGTATTAAATCAAATAAGAACAAATATGAAATATAGTTGCAAGTAACGATGACGGGCCCAAGCACCCTGTGCCCTGTGTCATCGCCACCCCGGGCGCACCACACAACCTGTGTTACTCGAGTGTGTTAAGACCTCGAAAAAGCCATCGCCACTCGGTTGCACCTCACAACCTGCACACATCACACACTATATAGGGCTAATGTGTGTGTATGGTGTGTGCGTTGTGAGGGAGGTGTGTGTGGGTGAGAGAGGTGTGTGTGTGTGTGTGTGTGTGTGTGTGTCATGAGAGGTGTGTTTGTGTGCGTGAGTGTAAACTTTTGTAATATGGGTGTATGTATGTGTGCATGTGTGTGATGTGTGTGTGCGCACATTAGTGTGTGAGGGTTAGTGTGTGTGAGAGTGAGGGAGAGAGGTGTGTAACGTGTAGATGTGTCAGTCTGTGTGTGACGAGTAAATGTGCTTGTGTTTGTGCTTGTTTGTGTGTATGGTGTGTGAGTCTGTGTGTACTAACATTAGTGGTGTGTGTGTTAGTGTGTGAGATGTGTTTGTGTGTGTTATCATTTGTGATGTGTGTGTGTGTACAATAGGCCGCAGATGCTGGAAGAAAAGCCATCACACTATGATGTCACTGAACGTGATGTCACAGAAGGTGTCACTGAATATAATGTCACTCAATATAAGGCCACACAGAAAGTTATTAATCATTTTTCGGCGTACGTTTAAGACATTATCACGGCTGACCCGTGTGAGACATCAAAAATCCCTCCGCAAGTTTGCATCCGCAATGTCTTTAGATCTCTTTGGCCCAGTTTGGTAGCGATTGTATAATTTCCCTAGGAGGAGTATATCAAAATCCATCGGGTGCGTTTTTGCAAACGACCCAAAATAACCGGCCTCCTGTTGAGTTTAGCCCAGGACATGCAGCACGAAAGTTGTTCGGCTCGATGAGCTCTAAATATGTACCGAGTTTTGTGTGCCTACGTGAAAGTGTGTATGAGCTAGGCAGCAAAATCTCACGTGGGGGCCCCTGGGCCACGAGACTCTCAGGCATCCTGATGGCACAGATTCCAACCTGTCTGCCAACTTTCATGAGTTTTTGAGCATGTTAAGACCCCAGAAAAGTCCAAAAGGGTGGAAAAAAAATAATCCTTAGGAAAACAAGAGGGTCCTGCACACACTATGACGACATAGGGATGATAGTGCTTGGGCCCTAATAAACACTTACACAAATTATAAATAAAGTGATCAAGATAAAAGTTAGAGAAGAAGAATATGCTGTAATCAATAACACAGATAGATCACAGTTCTCGACACCACACAAACGCACGACGTCAAAAAACAAATCTATAAGGGTTATTTATTTCAAATGTCATGCCAGCTAAAACACTCTAGCTACACTAGCCCAGGATTAGATTTAAGGTGCTTCTTTATCATAATAATTAAATCTGATTTTAAAAAAAGGCGGTAGGGTTAAAAAATACCCGTTGTCTTTCAGTTTTTATTCCTTATGTTACTTCCTAGGGGACTCTAAACCCTCCTTGCTCGTGTCTACTGGGAAGAAAATGGATGTGTGAAAAGGACAAAGTATAACAGTATATACAGTATAAATATATAAAAGAGAGAATATACTGTAGCTGTCAGACTTTCTTTCCATAAATATTACAATATATAGTGATGTAGAAATTATGGTGTGTAATTTATTAATATACTGCTGTGTGTGTTAGAATGAACTAACACAAACACAAAGAACCGACTTTCTTTTACACTTTATTTTTACTATTATTATTATTATTATTATTATTATTATTATTTACAGCCATTTATTCTTCTCCTCTGTGTAACTGTACAGAAAAACAATAATATATATTATGTATTTTACTAATCTGTTGTCTTTGTTCCATTTCTATTGTGCAGTTAATTCTCATAAATCTTTAAAGGCAGATATGATTCCTCTTAACACCACATAGAACACAAAGTGAAAACTTATCCACACCTATACTGATTTCAATCATTATTACATTACAATAATTTAAAAAATGCAGACAGATTTGTCAAGCATGGTCTTAGTGTTTAAGAGCATAGAATTATTCCTGTATTCTGTAATTGCTACCCAAAAAATGGCATGAATGACAAAATCATGTTAACATTGTTGTAAAATTTATTTGATATGTAAATATATATATATTTATATATGTATGTGTGAATGTGGGTGTGGTCAGGCAGCTGCTCTCTCCTCAGTACTGCGGACCGTACAGACCGACTCTCACCCTCGCTGAGACACACAGTTAGTGTCATTAACCACTGGACAACACCTGGGACACACCCAGTCATACAGATAGTTACACATCACAGTGCTGTTACTGTCTGCACTCATATAATAGGTCAGACTACTCGGTCGGAACTTGATATTTTTTTTATAAATCAGTAACTGTTGCATGTTAATCAGCATAATTTTTCACAGGTTTAAGGGTGCAGTTGTTTGGTACAACATCAACCTCGACTCACCTACAGGCAAAAGGTGGACAGAAATAATCGTGGATAAGATGAATGAGGTGAGCTGACCCCTGTTTGATCGCTGACACTTAATTAAAATAAAAAAATGAACAACTACACTACTGAATTTTGACATCTAAAACATCTCATAACATTCCATCTTGTTCATGTGGATTTTATTTATTAGGATCTTCATTATCTAAGCAGTAGCTCTTCTTTCTGTGGTCGCCACAATTAAGCATTACATCACAATAAAAAGAAAAAAATCAACAATAACAAAATAACAATAACAATATATGAACAATAACAAAAATTAAAGCAATAGCAACAACATCAACATAGCTCAACATTTAATGGGACATAAAATAAAATTTCCAAAACAGGGTTTAATGTCACTTAAAACCAGTGGATGAAAAACTGCATAAACCGTATAGACATTAATCCTTATTCAGAAGCCACTCTGTGCAGACAATTTATTACAAAAGATAAAAAAACATGAGTATATAAGTCAGTCCACCAAAAATGACAATAAATAAGAAACAGCCCGCAGGTATAAGGGAAACAGACTGCGACTCCCAGCATGCACTCTGGCTCACCTGAGCACTAATCAAACACACCTACAGATATAAATACAACACAGAAGAACAGGAGCGTTGTGAAGTGTACGCCCCAGTGAGTTTCTCCTGACGTTGTCGAGCCGTTTATATTAAATGTATTTTCTGTGTATGACTGAGCTTCGATTTCAGATTATGATTTTGGATTTGCCCCAGTTCATGCTGTTTGTAGAACGACTGACCCCTGCCTGTTTAATGACCTCCACTTACAATTACCATGTTTGTTTTGATTGTCAGTGTTTGCCATCTAAATGTCCAAATAATTTCTCTCACCTGCAGTTGTGTCCACCATCCTATTCCTAACAATATACTGTACCATTACATATGTCTTTAGGTTACTTAACAAAGTAAAAAATCCAATTTTTAGTCCTAGGTAAACATATAATGGAAAACATGTCCATGATTTAATTCCACTGTATAAAACAATAACACAGTGTATGAATATGTTTTAGTTTTTGAATAATTTAGTAAATGAAAAAGTTTTTTAAAAAAATATACTGTACGTATCTTTGAATGCATGCTCAGCATTGAAGTAATAAAATATACATGACACAACTAACATCAAACGTACATTATTACAGAATACTTTTACATTACAGTATAAAATTCCCAGACACTACAGTGGGGAAATATTCCATAGTTGAGTCTAGATGATTGGTGTTATATCTTTCAATTAGGTGGTGCACCGAGACAAAAACTGTCTGTCTTCATTTATTCATGTCTTATTTTTTTTTTCTATAAACACTGTACATGTTTGAAACAGGAACAAGAATAAGGGCTGATGAGCCTTTTTATCTGTCTTTCTAAGCTCACTGCTCTTCAGGAGGTTCTGAGAAAGAGACACATGACATGGAGCATTTCCTTATACATATCAAATAAATATCACAGAAGCACTTTCAGCAACAACACTCATCTGATAACATTATGTCGTCTTAAACAACACGCCGTCTCTGCACTAATCACTCAGTAGTCCTTCTGAGTCGCCTCTGAACCGTGCTGTTCTGTTCACAGATAAGGCTTAGCTACAAAGCTAACACAAGCAGCGAATGACCACATAACGTTACATATCATAGAGAGACAGGGCTGTAAAATAAGAGTTTTCTTTCGGTTTTTATTCCTTATCTTATCCTAGTGGACTCTAACCCCTGTCTCTCTCTCTCTCTCTCACTCTGCTCGCTTGGAAGAAAAGGAGTGAAAAGGACAAACAAACAGGTATATAAATATTTAAAGGTTGAATATACTGTAGCTTTACATAAATATAACAATATGTAATAATGTAGAAATTAATGTGCGTAATTTTTTAATACACAGCTGTATTTATTGAAATAAACTAACACATCATTTCCTCATTAGATAACAATTCTTTTTTTTTTTCGTATTCTTCCGTATGAAAGTTCGGTGCATAACTAGTCCTGCAACGTTTGAATGAGGTGTCAAATCGTGCAGCTTGGTCGGAAATGGGGTGCTATGACTTTTCTAAGGGGTGGGCGGCAATTAACCGCCCCAAAAAGTGCCATAGACTTAACATTGAGACCAACTTTGACGGATTGTAACGCAGAGAGGGAATTTTATAGAACAGTCAAATTTACCACATTTGAAGAGGTTTCCAACCTGTGTCAGAACATACCCCGCAAGAGGGTATAAGTTCTACCCCCGGGGCAAAAAAGGTCCCCAAATTTGTCCCATAGACATATAATGGGGAAAAATCCCATAGACTTAACATTGAGACCAAGTTTCACGGATTGAAGCGCAGAGTGAGAATTTGGTAAGAATGTCAAATTCACCACATTTGAAGAGGGTCGCAAGCTGTGTCAGAAGATACCCCGAACGACGGTATAAGTTTTGCCCCCGGGGCAGAAAAGGTGCTCAAATTTGCCCCATTGAAATATAATGCAGATTTTCACGCATAACTACTACAGTATCATTTGTGGTAGATCCATAAAAGAGGTGTCAAATCATGCGGCTTATTCGGGAATGGGTGCTAAGACTTTTTTGAGGGGGCAGGCGTGACCAACTTTGATGGAATACAGCGACGAGTGGGAATTTGGTAGAAATCTCGAATTTACCACACTTGAAGAGTCTTGCAATCTGTGTTGGAACATACACCGCACAACGGTACAGGTTTTACCCCCGGGGCAAAACAAGTGCCCAAATTTGCCCCATTGACTTATAATGGGGAATTTGGTGCATGATTTTGTCACTTTCCGTTCGTCGTAGACACATGAAACAGGTGGCAAATTGTGTGGTTCATTCGGGAATTCCATGTTGCTATAATGATGCTAACAATATTAGCATGACGCTAGCATTATGCTAACTATATTAACATTTTGCTAATAACATCATTAGCATGTTGCTAGCATGACGTCTAGCTCATTAGCATGTTGCTAGCATTATGCTATCTATGCTAGCATTTTTCTAGCATTATCAGTAGAATGTTGATATCATGATGCTTGAGTGCTTAGCATGTTGCTAGCATGGTGTTTTGCTAATTAGCATGTAGCTGACATTATGCTAACTATATTAGCATGATACTAGCTACATCATTAGAATGCTGTTAACATGATGCTGGAGAGCTTAGCAAGTTGCTAGCATGACTCCAAAGTTTTGCCACAGCAAGCACCACTCACATTTTCTTCAGGAAATGTATCTCTCTAGTTATTATTATTATTATTATTATTATTATTATTATTATTACTGCTATTATTATTATTATTAATATTATTATTATTGTTGTTGTTGTTGTTGTTGTTGTTGTTGTTGTTATTTACAGCCATGCTGCTGATCTACATTGCATTGGTTCTCATCTGTTCTGCTGCAGGTAATTAATTTATGTGCAGTTTGTACATTTCATTGTTAGTTTTTACTGACGTCAAGTTTAACTAAATATATTTTCACATTGAGTTGCAAGTTGTTCAGATTATCAGTTTTTAAAGATTCATTAACTTGGTTATAACCTCAAAAGAAAAAAGGAAAAAATGCTTTCAGAACCTGGTTAAATTTCTACTCTTGAATATTTCACTCGATAATTTAGCATTCTTGGCTTCCTGTATGCGTTCTACTTAACATATTATATCGGATGCAAATCCTCAGTTTTAGGATTCTACAGGGAACATTTAAAGGGTTAACTTAAGGCTAACTGAAGAACATTAAATTAGAAATTCAACCCTCAAAGAACCCTTGAAGAACACATCTGGGTGTGCATTGTCCAAATTACTGGTCATTATTTTTGTTTTTGTTAATTCATAGAACTTGATTTTCAATTCAATTTAATTCAATTTTATTTGCATTGCGCTTTTAACAATTGACATTGTCTGTCAGGCTCGCTAGAGGGCGTTGTGGATCCAAGTGCAGAGGTTGGGAGGGTATGCGGATTGAAGCGACGTTAAAGAGTGCTTGTGATTCACTTTGTGGTGCTTTGAAGCTGTATTGTGAATTCCGCGTTGTGGGGAAGGAAAATTCCGCGTTGTGAGCAGGAAAAGTCTTGCTGTGATGCAGAAGCAAGTAGTACCGGCAGGAGTGCGCCAAGGCGAGGGGCGATGTGTCTGACACTCCTCTGGAGAATGCGGAAGTGCGCAGAGCCGGCATGTAACCTGAGTCGTGTGCCAGCATGAGAAGCCTGAGGCGTGGGATGAAGCCGGAGCTTGCAGAGCCGGCCTTTGGATGACAGCGTGAGCTTGGCGGGGAGCAAGAATTAATCGTGGTCGGAGAACAGACAGAGGTCGAAGCCGGAGTGATGAAAGAAAAGTCCGTAATCCAAAATCGTGGTCAGGAGAGCATGTAAGCGGTCGGCAACGGAAAACATCCAAATAACGATAATCCAAATTGAAAGGCAGAGATGTGGTCAGAAAAAAAACAAAGCAAGGTCGAAACTAGGCAGACAGAGACGGGAAAAACGATGGTGAATTGAGGCTAGTAAGGCGCACAATAAACTGGTGACATACCTTGGAGGTGATGATCGGTGACGGTTAGCGTGACGCTGGAAGGAACTAACGGTGCGCAAAAGACGCACGGCCCGTACAAAGCGACGTACAAAGGTTAGGGCTGAGGGAACAGCCACCTCCTCCTCCTGGGCGGGAAAGAGGGGAGGTTGGTAACCTAGGCAACAGTGAAAGGGAGACATGCCTGTGGAGGAAGTCGGTAGTGAGTTGTGGGTGTATTCAACCCAGGGGAGGAAGCGGCTCCAAGAGGATGGGTCTCGAGAGGCCATGCACCTTAGGGACTTTTCTAGTTCATGGTTCATTCGTTCAGTCTGGCCATTAGTTTGAGGGTGAAATCCAGATGAGAGTAACTCTTCTGGTGGTCTGTTTGTGTTCTTGTTTCTAGAACAGACATTGCAGGAATCTACAAAAAATTTTGCATCCTCGTTGATGGTGGAAAACCTAAAGCATTGGTCTAGGAGAAAGAGGGTGCGTGCCACTCCAGGATGGCAGGCCAGCCTGGAACTATGGGCCCAGTCCAGCACTTGAGGGCGCACGGAGGCAAGAACAAGGAGTTTGTTGGGAGGAACGACACTTGGGCCTAGTTCTTGCTCAAGGGTCTGCTGAACGAGGTGTTCCACATCCAGTTGGGTCGTAGCCACGAGACAGTGGGGGGGAAGGATCATGAAAACGAGAGAAAAATAGTGACCATCGTGCCTGACATGAATTTAGTCTCTTAGCAGTCTTTAGGTACTCCAGGTTTCGATGATCCATCCAGACGAGGAAAGGATGTTCCGCCCCCTCCAACCAATGTCTCCATTCCTCAAGTGCCAGCTTGACTGCCAGAAGTTCATGGTCTCCAATGCCATAGTTGCATTCAGGAGGTGTGAGACGATGGGAGAAAAAGGAGCAAGGGTGGAGTTTATTGTCCTTGGGGGATCTCTGTGAAAGGATGGCTCCAACTCCGGTCTCCGATGCATCTACCTCCACGACAAACTGAAGGGCGGGATCAGGAAAGGTGATAATGGGTGCTGCGGTGAAGCGGCGCTTGAGTTCCTTAAAGGCCTCCTCGGCCAGAGAGTTCCATTGGAAAGGAGTCTAGGAAGAGGTGAGTGCAGTAAGTGGAGCTGCCACCAGACTATAACTTCGGATGAAGCGACAATAAAAATTGGCGAACCCCAGGAAACGTTGAAGCTCACGCCTTAAAGAAGGTACCGGCCAGTCCGTAACAGCTTTTACCCTGGTGAGGTCCATCTGGATGCCATCAGGAGAGATGAAGTAACCCAGAAAGGAGGTGGAGATGACATGAAATTCACATTTTTCAGCCTTGATGTAGAGCTTGCTTTCCATCAGCCGCTGAAGGACCTGGCGTACATGGCATTCGTGTTCCTTTACAGAACGTGAAAAAATGAGGATGTCATCCAGGTAAGCAAAGGCAAAAACATTGAGGAAATCCCTCAGGACGTCATTGATGAGGGCCTGGAACACGGCTGGCGCGTTGGTCAAACCGAACGGACTACTAGATATTCGTAGTGGGTGAGTTAAAAGCAGTCTTCCACTCATCACCCTCCCGTATTCTGATGAGATGATCGGCATTTCTTAAATCAAGCTTGGTGAATACATGGCCATCCAGAAGGAGTTCGAATGCAGAAGACATCAGCGGGAGGGGATAGCGGTTCTTTATGGTAATCTCATTTAAGCCTCTGTAGTCAATACAGGGTCTGAGGGACTTGTCTCTCTTTTCTGCAAAGAAGAATCCTGTGCCCGCCGGTGATGACGATGGATGGATAATCCCTGCTGCGAGTGATTCATTAATGTATTGTTCCATGGCCTCTCTCTCTGTGCGAGAAAGGTAGTAGAGTCATCCCTTGGGCGGAGAGGTTCCAGGAAGCAGGTCAATGGCGCAGTCATATGGGCGGTGGGGTGGTATGGAGATGGCCCGTGACTTGCTGAACACTTGCTGTAAATCATGGTATACAGTGGGAACCTTGGTTAAGTTGGGGATCTCCTCTCGTGGTGCGGACAAGGTTCGGCCCATAGGGGCTGAGTGTAGACATGAGGAGAGGCTCATTTTTAACCCAATCGATGTGGAGGTTATAAAGTCTTAACCATGGGAGTCTCAGAACAAGGGATGCATGAGCATTTTGGACAATAAGGAATGAGATCATCTCGATGTGATTTCCAGAAAATTGTAGGGTGACGGGAGTCGTGCGATGAGTAATGGGAGTGAGTCTGCTACCATCAAGGGCCTGAACGGTAAAGGGTTGGCTCAGAGGAGTGAGAGGGAAGTGGGAGGCCGTAGAAGAGGAAATTAGATTCTGGTCAGCCCCGGAGTCCACTAAGGCATGAGAGACGTAAGACCGATCAGATACTGAACGGAGCCCCTGGCAAAGTTGTAGTAATTGGCTTGCCGCCTGATAATGAGCGTTTAAACACCCTCCTCATTACATCCGTAAAGCTTTTAAATGTAAAACAGCATGTAACTTGGGCATCCCATAATGCCGTCCCCCACTCTCTCGCCTTTCCAGTGAGAAGGGTGATAATGTAGGCAACCTTGGAGCGTTCCGTGGGAAATGACATGGCCTGTAGTTCTAGAACTAGGGTGCATTGGGACAAAAAAGAACGACAAGTGGCTGGGTTCCCATCATAAGTAGGTGGAGCAGGGAGGCATGGCTCCTGGGCGGGAGAAAACACTGGAGGAGGAGGGGTTCGGGGAGTGGGTGCAGGAGGAGGTCGGATTTGAACCTGAGCAGAGAGGGATTGCAGAGTTTCAGTGATGGTTTGCAAAGTATTAGTGATTTGAGTAATTTCCTATTGATGAGTGCCTAAGAGGGCTCCTTGACTCGATAATCCAAATCGAAAGGCAGAGACGTGGTCAGAAAAAAACAAAGCAAGGTCGAAACTAGGCAGACAGAGACGGGAAAACCGCTGGTGAATTGAGGCTGGTAAGGCGCGCAATAAACTGGCGACATGACGGAGTCAGAGCGTGGTTTAAATAGGAGTAGAATTACATCAGTGATAGACAACAGGTGTGGAGAGCGGGAAGGAGTGCTCAGGTGATCATGACAAGTATCTTGGTGTGACATGACATTGTCGCAAAGCAGCTTTACACAATTAAAAGAATTATGTAAGTGATTTGATGTTTAAGTTAAACTATTGCTGTACTTTTCTGTAAAACATAGATTTTTCATAGTGTATTGTATAATTTAGAATCCTTTCCTTTGTAAAGTTCTACTTGGAAACATATGTTGTAGGATTCTGCATGGAACATCTGAGATTCCTTTGAGAGAAGTAACCAAATAAAGCAGTGTACTCTTATTATTATTCGTTTTAATATGTAGAACCTGATTTTATCTTTGTACCTGTTGTAAGAAATAATCACTCTTGTGTACGGGTTTTTCAGTGTATAGATTAAACAGTTTGCCAGAAGTTGTGAGTTAATTCATATTTTCATGTATTTTCATTCAATCAAGTCTCTCACTCAAAGTTCTTCCTGGTCGTCCCTAACACTTCAGTCTCAGCACAGTTGGGTTCTTCAGTTGTCCTGCCCTGCAGTCTTTCTCCACCTTTAAACACCAGAACTTTTGAACTACAGTGGTATAAGAACAAGGACACTGAAAGGACGGTTCTGCTCTACCAAGACCTGAGTGTGCAGGAGATCAGGAGAGATGCCAGGTACAAGGACAGAGTGTCTCTGATTGGGGAACTGGAGAAAGGGGACGTCTCATTGGAACTCAAGAACGTCACGGTGGCAGATGAAGGAGAATATGTCTGCTTTGTTGAGACCATCAGTTGGTATGAGAGGGGCAGCGTGAACCTGGTTGTGAAAGGTAAGAGGGAGAAGAATGTCTCCTCTTTATTTATCTTTTTGAAAATAATTTAAGTAATAGTAATAGATCTTAATCTTCTCCTCAGCACTGGGTTCTCCTGTAGTTGTCTCTTCTGCGGATGCTGGAATATTACCATTTCAAATACTGATGGTGAACGTGACCTGTACATCAGGTGGATGGTCACCAAAACCCACACTCACCTGGAGAGACAGCGCAGGACGAGAACTCCCAAACAGCCACACTCACTACAGAACTGGTATCTGATCTAACACAACCTGCACTAATCATGAATCAGTTCAGTGTTTAGTAGAGTTTAATACAGGAAAAGAACAATAGGAATTGTGTAGCAGAGAGAAGATGACGTGTTAAAATATGGAAGTGTAATAGTTCCTAAAAGCAAAATAACAGGTTGAATTACATGACCTTAAAAAAAAAAAAACTTGTTGCAATAAAAATGTTTGAATTTTTTTGTATTGCAATTTGATCTGAAAAATCCATAGAGCATTTACATTGTTTGAAATTTTTGCCACTACAATTTATTTTTGTTGTATATTTCAAATGAAAATGTAATTCAAGTATTTAAAATTCAAAGCAAAAATATTCAAGTTACTAAATTGCAGTAAAAATTTTTTTTTCAATGTTAAAAATACAATCTTCATTATTTTTCAGTCTTACAAATTCAGGTCGACAAAATTCAAGTAATAAAATTCAGGTCGCTAAAATTCAGGTCTTGACATCCGGGATATCATAGAAAGAGCAGTGCCGTGCCAATTACTGCTGTCCATGCCGCAGTGGACTTTAAAGTGTTTGGCTGCACTGCAATTAACCCCATTTCTCTCTTTTTTTATTATAATTTATATTCTTTATTTATATCCTTTTTATATATCTTGCAGCTGTCTTACTGTTACTGTCTCTATCGCTGCTGGATATCTGGAATTTCTGTCGGGGCACAGAGTCAGATGTCTACAGGACTCTGGTACTCTGGTGTCACTCGCTGATCCCGGCTGCTGTTTGACTGCTTCCTAAATGTGTTTCTGCTGCTGTACAGAAGTTTTCCACAGACTGTACATTACTGAGCGCAGTGGCGGGAAACCCATCGCTCTCGCGTATGAATGAAAGATCGCTGGTTTCGTTTTGAATATAGCGGTTACGACAGACGGGTCTTTTAACCGTTTATTGTTAGTTAAGAGCGCTGCGTTCCAATCGGTAAGTAGTTTGTGAGAAATAGACTGCACAGGGAGCAGGAAGCAGACGGCATGGACACAGCAATCAGCGCTCCACTGCTCTTCCTGTGATATCCTGAATGTCAAGACCTGAATTTTATTACCTGAATTTTATTACTTAAATCTTGTCGACCTGAATTTGTAAGACTGAAAAATAATGAAGATTGTATTTTTAACATTTGAAAATGTTTTTTTTTTTACCGCAATTTAGTAACTTGAATATTTTTGCTTTGAATTTTAAATACTTGATTTACATTTTCATTTCAAATATACATCAACAATAAATTGTAGTGGCAAAAATTTCAAACATTGTAAAAGCTCTAAGGATTTTTTTCAATTCAGGTCAAATTACAAAGCAAAAAAATTCAAACATTTTTATTGCAACAAGTTTTGTTTCAGTTCATCTAATTCAACCTGTTATTTTGCTTTGAGGAATTTTGGCACTATTATACTTCCATATTAAAAGCTCATTCTTTTAGTGTTATTTAGACAGTTACAAAATTATTACAAAAAAAAAAAATTATCCTTTAGACCACTCCCACTTCCAGTTCAAATTCAAATACAAATAGTGGCATTGCATTATGCACCTATTTTAATGTTTTTAATGTTATACCATAATGATATAATTACAAAAAAATTATGTTAAACAAAAATCATCAGATTTCATCTTTGAGATTTTGTTGAAATTAAATTGATTAAGAAGGCAATTATTATAAATTCTCACTAACATAAAGGATGTGAGTCTGATTGTTGTGTCTTTCTCAGACTCTGAAGGTTTGGTGAGTGTGAATTCGTGGCTGCTTGTGTCTCCGTCTCAGTCAGACTGGATCTCCTGTACTGTGGGTTTAAACCATCAGGAAGTGAGAGAGAGCAGAATTGTTCCACTTAGAACTCAGAACTGTACTCAGGACGCAGAAAGTAAGAACTTGTCACCAACCAAATACTGTATATTTTATCATAATGACTGTTCTCCAAAAGTTGTAGCTGTACATATAATCTTCATATAAAACTAAACATTTTAAACTGCTGATGATCTTTTGTCAGGATTCTGGAAGGTGTTTATCTCAACTCTGGTTCTCTCATTAATTATCATCATCATCTTGGCAGTTCTGCTGATTTTATCCAGAAAAGGTATTTATGAAATATTCAGTCTTATCTTATATAAAGAGATGAATATTAACATCTCCTCATACGATGATCAAATATTTTGTTGTCTTTTTTAAACAGGTTTACTCCAGCGCTGTTTACTTTATAAAAATGCAAAAGCAGCAGGTAACTCAGAACTTTACATTTTAATTGTTTCCACTCAATTTTAGTAATAATTATTTCTTCCATTTTTGATACACAGTTGACTCTCACGAGTCTTTACAACCAGAGTCACTTCCTCTCAACTCTACAGAGAACACCAAGCAAGGTCATTGTGTTTGATCAGGACACTGAAGCTTTTCACTTCTCCATTTGTTTTGATCACTAGTATATTATACAGTAGTTATAAAAATAACAGATTTCTCTTAACATAGTTTATTGTGTACTTATAATAAGAATCACTGTCAAAAATATTTGTATTAACAAATTGCATAAACTCCTGCCAACATTGTTGAATTTATACCATAATAGAATTTTCTCCATATGTATAAATTGAAATGTTCCATCACGTGTCTCTTCACAGGTATCAGTTCACTAGCTGCAGCTCCAGAACCGACTGAAAAGCGACCAGCTTGGCAAGACAGACATAAAGGTTCATCAGCACTTATTCCTGTGTTTAATATCTATTGACTTGTAAATCTCACAATGTAAATTAACTTTATAATTATTTGTTTTAATCAACAGTGAGTCTCACACTGGATCCATCAACGGCTCATCGATGTCTGAAAGTCTCCAGGGACAGGAAACGTGTTTCCTGTGAAAAACCAAACAGTAAATCTGAGTGTAAATTTCCTCATGTTGTGAGTAAAGAGGAGCTCGGCTCAGGGGAGCCCTACTGGGAGGTGATGGTCTGGGATAAAACATTAAGTATGAAGCCGAAATCATCATGGTGTGTAGGAGTGACTCAGAAACCCGACTCACAGAACGTCCTCAGAGCTCTCTGTTATGAAGAAGGCACTGGGTTATACCCTAATACTCATGATTACAATAAAATACCCACTGAAAATAACATGAGCAAATTAGGACTGTTTTTAGACTTTAAAAGGAACTTTCTTTCCATTTACAATGCAGATAAAACCTCTAATAATCATCTCCACACATTTCATCACCTCCCACAGGGCACGTATTACGCGTTACTCAGTCCAGGAGTGAAAGATGCTCATCCTGTTAAATTCCTAAATCAGGACTGAAATCTCAGCGTCAGTTAAAACAGTGCATTAAGTCCAGAGGTTTGTTGTGATGTTCAGCAGGTAGAACTTCCTGTGACTGAAAGAAACCTAATGAGATCAGAGAACCGTATTCACACTACACAAGCTGTATCAGTATTTACACAGGGAGACTCACTCGTGTTCACATTCAGGTTACAAAACTGATCAAGTGGATTTTCACACATGACTGGTGTGTAGTTCACACTGAAGTATAAGATTTCAGCATTAACTCTATAATAATCACTGTAGTGTCTGGGAATTATATAGAAGCAGCCTGTAATGTTGCGTCATGTATATTTTAATGCTTTTAATACTATGTATGCATGACACTGATGTTGTTTTACTTCGTGTAAATTCATGCACCATTTTCAGCTGTTTATCACAGATTGTGCTGTACTGTATTTGTAATTGATATCAGTATATTACTAATAAAATTTTATCAACACATTTACAAATGAATCTTACTAATCCCATCAAGATCTATTATAGATGAAGAAGGCACTAAGTTAATAACAAAACCTGTTGAACAACAAACTGGCCAACTGAAAGTTCAGAGAAGAAGAAGAATATGGTAATAAACAGGACAAAAACAGCTGGACCACAGTTCTGAACACCACACAAACACACAACATGTCACGAGCCAGACACACTCATGGTCACAACTCCAGTCCGGAGTTTCCCGTCTGCTCGGGGTTCAATCACAGCACACCTGATAACGGATAGCAGGGATTGATCTGCACTCATACTGTGTGAGACTGGAAGTTCAGTATAACAGGAGATGTATTGAAGTTAATATGGATAATATGGAAGCAGGGACTCCGGCAGGACTAACTATGACATCATCACTAAAAGGGAGGAGCCAGAAGGAAACACAAACATGAGGGGGAACTGAGATGTAAAGCAACCAATCAGCTCACCATCAACAAACCTGAGTGAACAATGAGAGTGAGGAGGACAACATCTAAACATACCAGTTCACCAGATACTCTACGTCCATGAGTCCCCCAGATCTGCTCTTTTACCTAAGGTTAATCTATTTACAAACATGCTGCGCTAAATAAACAGGTTTTTAGTCTAGACTTAAACACTGAGACTGTGTCTGAGTCCCGACCACTATATTTCATAATAATATCATTATTCCTATATTATTATTATTATTACTATAATATCACTTATTATTAATATATAGTAATTATAATCTAACATATTATAATAAATATACATATGTAACGTTTAGTTACACTAAAACAGGGACTAGACTCTAACTTCCGGTGTGGAGTAGACCTAGCGGAAGAAGAAAAGACAAACAACAACGGTGCAACCAAAACCCAAAATGTATTGAGTGATAAACAAAACAAGAAGGTTCACCAAAAAACACATATATACAAAATATATACACCATATACAAAATCGATGTGTCTGTGCGTATGTGAATGGAGGAAAATGTCCAAAGTTTGTGTTATTGCCGAGTGTGTTTGCGTGAGTGTGGCGAGAGAGATGGTTCTGATGGATTCAGTCCGGCAAAGATAAATCCGACGACAATAATTTCGCTAGACCCTCCCACCTGGCCATTAGCTTAGCAAAACTTGGGATGGGCGGAGGAAAGAGCTTGAGTCTGTCGCCAACCCAGCTCACCCGTGGCTCTGGTGCCTTGGTCTGCCGGGAACAGTGGAAGCTGGCTTGTTTGGCTGTCGGACTTCTTGGTTGTTACGTCTCTTTCTCCACTTCAGGGTATGTTGACTGGTCTGCAGCGAGTGGTTGGTTGGTAGGCCGAGCCCGCGGTCCCTGGGGAGGTCTGCCAAGTGGTAGCTCCGCTGGGGTTTTCCCCATGGTTTCCTGAGGGGCGGAGTTAAGGTTGTGGTCGATATCTGGTAGCCACTGGTTCCCCTACCCAGGCAGACCTCACACGACTGGACATACTGCCAGAGTTCCTTGCGAATGGAGGGTCACCAGGTGACGTCTAGGAGCCTCAATAGGGTTTGTAGAAGGAATGTAGAAAGTAAAATGATCTTAAAATTGTTGTAGAATTTATTCCGTATGTATAAAAAATTAAACGCTCCGCCTCATGTGTCTCTTCACAGATATCAGTTCACCATGTGCAGCTCCACAACCTACTGAAGAACAACCATCTTGGAAAGACACATATAACGGTTCATAAGACCTTCTTCTTGTTCCTGCACATCGGCACAGATGTATCTAAATGTTCATGTCCTGATGTTCCTTGTGATACTAACAGAATTGCTATGCAAATCAGATCGGCACAGATGTATCGCGGTAAAATTGTATCGGCTGGTCCCTGGAGATTCCCGTCCTGGGTGAACAGATAAGGAGATTCGTTTATGGTAAGTAAAAGTTTGGAAGCTGCGAACCCGGAGTTAAGGAGAACTGAGGGTCACTGCTCACTTCTTTCTTTTAAATCCCTGAACCTGTCCAGGGGATTAAGCTCTCTTAGTATTGTGCTTATTATGTAAAACAATATGTCTTGTTGTTGTGATGTCGCTATGACACAGAAGATTGAGCAGAAGGGGGCGTGTCCTATGAAGCCTCACTTATCAGTTCCTGAATCATTATATTGGAGACTTTTGATCTTAAATTCATAAATCAAGATTTAGGAAAATCTATTTTTTATTATTATTATTTTTACTTCTTATATAGAAGAAGGAAAATGCACACAAAATATTTTGGGTTATATGAATGACCTCAATTTATCATATACACACTAGTGTTACTGTATCTAGTTCATTTTTTTTCTCTTGATTTTCTTTCCCTCCTGTATTAATTTCCTTTAGTGTGTGTTTAATCCTTAACACTGACCGGCAGATTTATATATTATGCACAAAGATTCCAAAGGGCGACTTGTTAGTTGTATTCATGTTCATAATTAAGGAGGTCACTATTTGTTCTTCACTTTTCCTTTCTATTCCAGATCGCCAGTTAATTTTCAATGATTCAGAGATGGTGATTATGTGCATAAACAGTTCCTTGAACAGTGGATTTTCAAACACACACACAACAAATGCAACATTACAGGACTTTACAGCTGCATGTTTGTAATAATTGTGCTGCTTGTGATGTTATGATCTCGTTGCTACACAAAATGTGTCCACCAGATGGCAGTAAGTCCTTGAATGAAGCTTCCTGTAGTAAACCTTTGGTTGAAACTATTGGTTGGGAGCTTCGACACCTTTATGAGACTTATGGACATCACTAGTTTATCGTGCAACAAGCATTTATGGTTAAAAAATCTTTGTAACAACAACAATGAATATATTTATTAATGTATGTAGTTATTTACTTGTTACTTAGCTAACTATTTAATTAACAATTATGCATTTACTCGTTACATTTCTATATTATATCAAATCATGTTTTATTTATGCACTATATTTCCTTACTCCTTAAATCACTTACATAATTCATAATTAATTATTATTTCCTTCATGTCTTAGTAATTTCCTTCCTCGTGCTTCACACTTCTGAAGTTAAACCTCACATACAAACAAACAGCTGGAATCTCAGAATCAGCTCAGGTAAAATGTTTAATATACAACAGAAGAACATCACACCGGCCACAATGACGAGCTAAAAAAAAAATATAAACAAAAACAAAAAAGATGGAAAGGTTCCCTTTTGGGTCACTTGCAGTATCGGTCAGCTTTCATCTTCGATCTCCTGTGAGAGAGAAACAGTTCAAGAGAAATCCTTACATAATTAATGCTTCCTTAGTCCTGAAACAGATTATACAGAAATAAACCTTCACGAATGTCTGACCTGTCGAGTAACGCCTCGTGGAATTTGCCCTCAGTCCTGGCTTTCTTCAGCGTGCCGCTGTCCTCCTCGTTCACCCTCAACTTCCTGTCCTGGAAACTCTGGAACTTCTTCCTGTCGTCCACCAAAACGACAGCGGCAGGTCATGAAGGGTTAAACCGAATCACACGTCACACCTGACCACAGATAAATACTTGTGTACTAAATCACTGCCTGATCGTCTGTCATCACCTGCACCTGTTCCTCACTGGGTCAGGACTTAAATTAGGTGCTTTTTAAATACGTAAACAAAAAACATTCCTCTGAAACAGAATGAGAGCCAAAAGAAGCCGTTCAGGAAGCCTGGAGAACTATTCGTCAAGACTGCATATTAGAAAACACAAGAAAGTTTGGAGCTTTGGAAGTGAAACATGAAAAAAATGAGAGAGGAGTCAAGACATAAAACTGTGTATATTTATTTATTTATTATTGGGTCAGTAAACATTTCTATCCTTTGGTTTTAAGGGTGCACAAACTTTTGCAGTCCACCATTGCATTTCTTTACTTGCACAGAGCTCTTTGTATTATCACCACACACACACACACACACACACACACACACACACACACACACACACACACACACACACACACACAGAGAGAACGAGCTCTAACACTTACACGTAGTTGAGCTCGCAGCTCTTGACGTTTCCTCGGTCCTCGTCTGCGATGTCGTCGTTCCTCTTCACCTCCCTCTCGGCACACGAGCGGATCTGTTCAACACAAACACACTCGCAACGTTCAACCCTCACAGCTTTATTTAAAAGATGTCTAGTTTTTCTAACTTTGTGTGTTTTTTCCCTGCAATGTTTCAATCCTCTGTGTTTTAGTTCCATCTTTAGTTTCAAATGTAACCGTTCTGAATGAAACTAAACAACCATCTAAACAGGCCACGCCCACAGATCACAAGTGCTCCGCCCCTATTGCACCTTGATCATCTCGTCCTCGCCGGCTGTTTTGCTCTTGGCCACGATGTCCCCGTTCTCGCTGTACGAAATGAAGCAGCTGTTTGCCGCCATTAGAGCCATTTTACCCTGCGGAGAAATCACACACACACACACACACATACACACACATACACACACATACACACACATACACACACATACACACACATGTGATTTTCTCCATTGTCTTGTATGTGTTAAAGCGCTGCAGTCTGATTGGCTGCTGTGAAATGATTGACGGCTGCACTCACGTCCTGGAACACCGGCTCCCACTGCTCTCTCGATCCGATAGCGTCCGAGCGTCCGATCACCGCGCCGTCCGAGTTTATGCCCAAGTATTTCCCGTAACCCGACTTCAGGGCGATTCTGCAGAACCGAGAACAGAGACGAGACCCGATAACGCAAACGTAACACAAACGCGGCTTTTATTAAATTATACACAATATGTTTAACAGATTAATCCAACAAATAAAAGTATATAAACATCACATCAAAAAAATTAACAAAACACAAAATGCATATAACTGAAAAAAAAAACTTTAATTAATAACAAATAAATTATTGAACAAACAACTAAATTCTAATCAATAATTAACAATAAAAGTGTTTAGTTAATAAATAGAAAACAGTTAATTTTTATAGTTAAGTATTTTTTAAGCTGAGAAGATTCAAAAATATAAAGTTTATTCGGTTGATTTTATTTTTTAAATAAAAAGTTTAATAATAATAACAAAATAAATCTATAAATCCAATCAATCCATTTAATAAATTTCCCAGTGTTCCACTGCGTACATGGAAAATTAAAAAATAAAACAGTTAAATTTTGAATTTAAACATTTGTCGTACCTGGAGTCTGAGAGTTTGATGGCGGTGAACTGTTCCGGTGGATCAGGACCTTCATCATCTGCAGGGAATAAAAAAAAGAAGCAAAATTACAGATTTTATAAACGTTGCATTTATACACAACAACATAAAGACGTCATCAGCACACGGTTACTGAAACAAAGACGAGTAACGGCTGGTAACCTCCTCCTGGGTCTCAGGGCCGTAACATCAGGATGAAGTGAGAGAGAGAATCTCAGACGGAACCTGAACGCTGCGCTCTGATTGGCTGCTCAGCCAAGAATTTTCAATAAATTTACAAGTTAAAAAAATAGACAAATTAATTTAAAAAATCTATTTTCAGGCAAACACCTGCATATATGTGTTAAGAGGACTGTAGTATAAACTATCATAATGTAAATAATATAATAATCCCACATCACCAGTGCCAGCCTCTCTGCTGCCCCCTGGTGGTGTGGTTGTGTCTTACACTCTTAACTTCACTCAAAAGCAGTGATTATCACAGCTGTCAGTTCCAATACTCACAATAAGTTAGGGATGTTGTGTGAGACTCAGTGGATGTCATACATACGGTGTTTGTTTCACTTCAGACATTTTTGGGATAGGGACACAATTGTATTGGGGGGGATGGACACACCTCATTTTGTGTTTTTCATGTAATGGTCTCATTGTGTACAGCTGTGCCTTATATTGGGGCCAATACCAAAAGACAATCTTTTTCAGTGTGGCATCAGTTTCAACATTCTGTGGGTATAAAAAGCTGGTGTTGTCAGTAAGTCATTCCAAGTTCACCATTTAAGCAGCCATGAACACACGACGTCACTTAACGGACGAGCAGCGCCACCTGGCCATGGTGCGCCTTCCGGACACAGAACTACTGGCAGAGTTCATGACAGACCCAGGAGTGGAGCCCCACGAGTGACAGACCGCAACCGTGAGCAGTACCTAAGGACCTCTGCACTCAGACATCGTTATGTAACTGCCCCACAGCTGCAGGCCCGTGTACCAGATGTGAGGGGTTACTAGGGTTTCCAGACAAACCATTTCACACCCGACTCCACCGCTTTGGCTGGAAAGCCAGACGACCGTCGCAGGCGACTCCACTGAAACCGAGACACGCCGTGAACGTCTGCACTGCACACAAGACCATGTGACCTGGACAATGCAGCAGTGGCCCACCGTCCTGTTCACTGAAGAGTGTCGGGTCACCGTCGCTGGAGAAGGCGAGGTGAGCGATACGCTGAGGTCAACACGGTCCCCAGGGATTTCTCGCTAAATGTTCGCGATGTACTACAAACATTTTGTGAAATGTTGGTGAGATCTCACAAACAAAAAGGCCAATTTTTTCGCCTCACATTTTTAGTTTTTTTTTTTCTTGTCCCTTCAAGGAGTTATTAGTTTTGCAATGTATAAAGAAATAAAAATCAAGAGACACCATGGAATTAGAGGGTATGTCCAAACTTCTGACTGTGTGTGTGTGTGTGTGTGTGTGTATCTTCTAGTTCAATATGTTGTGAATGTATTGGGTTAGTTTTGTTCTTCTTTATGAAGCTGTTGTTAGTTATTTGTTTCGTGAGAGTTGATAACCGTGTCCACATTGAGAACTTCCGGTCACACACACACACACACACCTCCGGTATGCGGCGCTCCGGCGGTGAACAGTCCCGTGTCGAGCGCGTGCACGAACGACCGGCTGTGCATCTCTATGGCGACGGTGCCGTTAATGTCCCCGAGGTTACGAACCGTCCACCAGCCGCCTGAGGGGGGAAAAAGCAACATGTAAACAACCACAACAACAACAACTCTACTAAAGTGTGTTTATTCTTTATCACATACCGATGACATCAGGTTTGTCCTCATCATCATTGCGTTTTCTTTTCTTGTCCTTGTGCTTCTTCTTTTTACTAAAATTTTTAACAAAGTTAAACATTTACAATAATAATAATGATGATGATGATGATAAATAACCAAAAAGTACCGAAAACAGTTTGATCGTATCGCCTCAGTCTTCAATCACAAACCCTAACCTAGGTCGCGTCTAGAGGGCGCACGAGGCCGTTTTAGCTACAGCGCGAGCCTGCTCTATCCGAACGCTAACACGGGGACCTCGTATAGCCGCGTAAGACACTAACGCTGCTGCAGACTTGTACATGAACGAGTGAATAAACTCACCTTTTGTCCTTTAATCCTTTTAAAACGAGTTTGGTTGATTTAACGTTTGTATACGCGGACATGTTAGCAAAAAAGCGAGCTAACTGCTTAGCAAACCGCTCGGCTCCGCATCTAAAAACACACTTCCGGGTAAACAAAGCAGCCGTCTACGGGAGCCGACATGGCTCACAAAGGAAAGCGTTTTAAATCACGCGTTTTCTTCTAAATGTACGAGGTCATCTAGCGTCCGGAGGATCAAATTACAGTACACTAAATTACTAAATTACACTATATATATTTATTTTCTTTTTTTGAAAATTTAAATGATTATTTAAAAAAAAGGTGCTGTTTATAATTCTAAGTATTAATAATGAATTACATTTTCAAAAACTTTTTAAGCATTTAGGCATGAATAAATGACTGCTGAAATTATTTATTTGTTTAAAAAAGAAAAAGAAAAACGTATCTAAATATTTTAATACATATAATACTTGCTAATACTTGTGTGTATACATTTTTGGTTGTATATTTATGTGTTTATATACACTACAGTATATATCTATCTATATATAAAGAATTGTTTTATGATTTTTATTTTTATTTTTTGTTTACAAAACCCTTACAGCGGTACCTCTGCATATGAATTTAATTTGTTCAGGAGGCGAGTTCTTGAGCTGAAATTTCGTATTGTGAAACATATTGTACATGAAGTAAAATATGAAATAAATAGACATTAAGCCTCATTTAACCTTAATCCTTGGCACCGGCTGCTTTAAAAACCAAACTGAAAGTGGCTCCTTTTTCTTCTTCATGACATTTTTGGAGCCCGTGGTGCTATGTCTTTGAACGGCTCCTGGACATACGCTCCACTTATCCGGTGTTCGGTTCGGCTCGGTCCGTATGCTAAAATGCTTCATATACAGACGCAAATTTTTTGCAAAATTTCAGTTCTTAAGGTGAAAATTTGTGAGATATAACGAACGCCGAAGTACCGCTGTAATGGAATTAGTCTGTCAGACCGACGGACATGTTTAAGTCCACGCTGCCTCTAATAAATCAATACTAATTCCACTAAATGATAAAAACAGTAAACAGGAAGCTCCGACCCCAAGAGCCAATTAAGAATTAACGTCAATCATCACAAATATTTTTACAAAACTTAAACTTAAAAAACTTTTTTTCCTTTGTCCCTTTTATCAGCATCATCTGCATCCACACCATTCACGAACATCCATCTGATTATCTTCTCTGCCGTAAATCATCGCCGAGGCGAGGCGACGTGAGACAAATGCGCTCACGAGACGACCTTTAAAACGCTAACATCCTCTCTGAGCAGACACGCTTCAGCGGCAGCCATGAAAAGCTTTTACGCGTCAGCGCCTCTGACAGACGTGAGCGAGATAGAGAGAGACGGTGACAGGACAAATTCATCCGTCTGCACATCTGGGTCATCGTTCCGCTAGCAAAATGTAATACATCTTCATTTCGCCTGCTTTCTTCCCGCTTTGAAAGACTGTCTCGCTCGGTTTGTCGATGAGTTTTGGCACTCGCGCTGTTTAGAAGGTCACTCCGAATCGACTTTCGAAGAGAGACACAAAAAGCGTGCGTACGGGTCCGGGTTTGACTCGGCGTGGGCGGGGTCACCCTCGAGGGCGGGGTTTCCAGGTTTAAAGACTTTTAACGTAACAGCACGAACGCAGATCTTGTATTAATGTTGTATTAATGTTTCACCGTCTATGGTACCGGATTCGCAGGTGCTGCGCAAGTTCGTCGTCCTCTTGTTGGTGCGTGTCTGAGATCATAATCAGAGATTTCAGCAACTTTGTCGACTCGGTGGCCCTCTTTGCTCACGAACTTATAAAGGAAAGAAGAGCAAGAAAGAAAATGCTAGCTCAAGTTCCTCTACAACCGCGAGCTAGCTAGTGATTTAGTCATGCTAGTTCTCATGTCTTGAATGAGGTCTACACTAAAACTCCTTATGTTAAGCTCATAGTTTGTGTTTTCGCTCAAATAGGTTTGAAATAAATTAGCTCGCCAGCTAGCAGTCTGAATGCTAGTTAGAATCTCTTCAGCAAAAAGTTATAACTCGAATGATAAGTTCGTAAATGGACGATTGAAACTGTACACGAATTGTTCACAGTGTCTCAGCACTTATTGAGTCTCAGTGTATATTCACTTGCACTATTCACTAGCTAGCTATTACGCTAATATGTGTTTTGCTAGTCCTGCAATTAAAAGACTCCTGGGCGATTATACGGAAAGGAGCCGTTTAAAAAACATAAACGTATCCTCGAGGGAGATGTAGGAAAATGTATTTAGGAGAAAATGATGCTAGTTTTCTGTGTGTCTGTGTGTGTGTGTGTGTGTGTGTGTGTGTGTGTGTGTGTGTGTTAAGAGCCTCAGCAGTCTGTTCGCTCCATTAGCTCTGAATCCGAGGTGGAGAATGTGTGAGGACCGAGCGAGAGACGGAGAAAGAGGAAAATAAATAGAATTTTATGAGAGCGATGAATGCTTTTTATAGCGGCCCGTGTTACTCGCCGGACCTGCAGCCTAGCACGCGCGCTAATCCGTGCGTGATTTATATCCGTATATCAGTGCGGTTTATATTAATCTAATATCAGCAATAAAAGCAGGCGATTATCTGTGCGTTGATATGAGCAGCGCTACGATCAGCGCCAAATTAGTCATCTGATTGGCCCGATTTTTTTTTTTTCAGCAGGAGCAGGATTACGCTAATACGCTCGCTAGCGTTTCTGTAGTAACGCAGCACATAATCTTTGAAGTTATATCGTCCTGCATGGAAGGAGTCTCCGGTGTGGGTGTGTTGGAGGTGAAGCTGTTTATTAGGTGTATAAAAAGTCAACACGAGGAGAAAGAAACACATCCGGAGAAGCTGACGGCTGCTGATGCGGCGCCGCCAAGACGCGGGGAAAATCTCCCACAAGGCCCGAGACGAGCTACGCCAGCGCGCCAGCTGACAACTCCGGAGTCGCACTTCATTCCTTTTTTACCCAGAGAGGCCGCAGGTGTAGATCGAGACTGAGGCTCCCTGAGGACGAGTTACAGGAGAAAATGTAGCGTGAGAGAAACGCGGATGAGGATTACTGAGTGGAAACCTCCAGAGACGAGTGTCATGTTCCCGTGTCTGACGGTGTGTGTGAGAGAGAGAGAGAGAGAGAGAGGGATTAAAGGAAGAGGATGAGATAGCAAGAGAGAAAAAAACGATGAAGGGAGAGAGATTAAACAGAGAGGAATGAGAGACACAGAGAGAGAAGATGGAGACGGAGAGAAGTGAGGGGATGAGATAACAACAAAGAGGGGAGAAGGAGAGAGAGAGAGAGAGAGAGAGAGAGAGAGAGAGTGAGAGGGAGGAAGAAGAACAGATGCAGAGAGAGATTAAAGCCAAGTAATGAAGCTAGACAGAGAGAGAGAGATGAATTTAATGAAGATAAAAAGGAGAGAAACTTGAGAAGTGAGACAGAGAGAGAGAAGTTGAAATAGACACACAGAGAGAAGGTGAAGAGAAAGGGAGAGCGAGAGGTTAAAAGGAGAGGATGAGATAACAAGAAGGAGAGGAGAAGAAAAGAGAAAGAAAGAGACCGGCAGCCAGAGGAACGGATGCAGAACGAGATAAAAAAGAAAATATAGAAACTGAGACAGAGAGAGAGAAAGAGTGAGAGACAAATTGGAATAAAGACAACAAGGAGAGAGAGAGAGACGTCCAGAGAGAATGAGTGATGGCACTTAGTCGAGAGAGGGGGACAGAGATACATGAGAGGAGAGAGATAGATGGAGAAATAAAGAGAGATAAAGAGAGCACCATGAGCGGAGGGAGATGGAGAGAATGAGAATGAGAGACAGAGACTGTAGTTAATAAAAGGTCCTCAGGGGAAGGATGATGGATGGACGGATGAGAGCGAGGGATAAGTGGTGTAAGGTGAAGGATGAGTGGATGAAGGAGACGCAGACTGTTGAATATTCTGCCCTCGCGGTTGCCGCCATCACCATCGGGCATGACACGAGGACCAGACAGAGAGAGAGAGAGAGAGAGAGAGAGAGAGAGAGAGAGAGAGAGAGAGAGAGAGAGAGAAAGAGAGAGAGACAGAGAGAGAGACAGAGAGAGAGACAGAGAGAGAGAGAGAGAGACGGAGAGAGAGAGAGAGAGAGAGAGACGGAGAGAGAGACAGAGACAGAGAGAGACAGAGAGAGAGAGAGAGACGGAGAGAGAGAGAGAGAGACAGAGAGAGAGACAGAGAGAGAGAGACAGAGAGAGAGAGAGAGAGAGAGAGAGAGAGACAGAGAGAGAGAGGGAGAGAGACAGAGAGA
>JAAGKR010008781.1:0-29556 GCA_011419295.1 Clarias macrocephalus | reverse complement strand
GAGAGTGTGTGTGTGTGAGAGTGTGTGTGTGTGAGAGTGTGTGTGTGTGAGAGTGTGTGTGTGTGAGAGTGTGTGTGTGTGAGAGTGTGTGTGTGTTGAGAGTGTGTGTGTGTGAGAGTGTGTGTGTGTGAGAGTGTGTGTGTGTGAGAGTGTGTGTGTGTGAGAGTGTGTGTGTGTGAGAGTGTGTGTGTGTGTGTGAGAGAGAGTGTGTGTGTGTGTGAGAGAGAGAGGGTGTGTGTGTGAGGGTGTGTGTGTGTGAGCGTCTCACCCATGCGGTTTGACTCGCAGTGAGATGCGGTGTTAGGCACCATGAGCCGCTGCGACGCAAAGTTCTGCAAGGTCCGGCAAAAAAATTTAAACATGTTTAAACATGTTTTTAAGGTGGCTTAAACATATTTATTTTTCGCACAGAAACATGGAAACGTAATCGCAGCGCCAAAACTTGCGGTGAATCATGAAGAACCGTACTTCCGGGCACCGCGCGAAACCGTGTAGGTGAAATTAGGGGTATTAAAGTTGACTGAGATTAATTAAGTGCATTACAGCACCATACATTCTTATTTTAAAGCCTTTTCTCGGATGCAAAAAAAAAGTTTTTCAAATGACTTTAAGGATAAAAAAAAAACTAAGGCACACATTAAAATAAATAATTACACAAAAACACCAAGTTGTGCAACTAAAAGTTTCAAAATCTAAAGCTCAGGCATAACATAAGCCTTTACTGACAATTTCTGTCGTTTTCTCTTGCTGCTTTCTTCTTCTCTTGGCCTCGCTGATATTTTTATCGCTCCCTTCCATTTTGCAGCCTGTAACAGAACAGAACGCTCCCTCAAATCAATACACAGCTGACTGTTTACGTCTCCTTCCGCTTTGTGGGTGACCTAAGCGCTGCTTCTTCGTTGGTGTTTACTGGCGGTTTGCATCCGGAAGCGCTGTGTCAAAAGCGTGCTGTCAACAAATAATTGCGCCAAAACGTAACGCAAGCTTTTAAAATGAATTAAACGAAGCTTCGAGGCAGAAGATTTTGCTTCGATCATTTTTTGTAATCGAATTACTCGAGGAATCGTTTCAGCCCTTGTGTGTGTCTGTATGTATGTGTGTGTGTATGTGTGTGTGTATGTGTGTGTGTATGTGTGTGTGTATGTGTGTGTGTATGTGTGTGTGTATGTGTGTGTGTATGTGTGTGTGTATGTGTGTGTGTATGTGTGTGTGTGTGTGTGTGTGTGTGTGTGTGTATATACACAGATATGTGATGTCAGACACTGTTGTATAATAAGTCACATCATCCTGTCATGGTCCAATGAGTAATCAAGTTTATATACAGAGCTGCGTGTTGGCACAGGAAATGCTCTCTGCTCAGATGTTGTAATGAATGTCAAGTGTTGATTATAGAGTTTTCTTTTTTTAATTCTCTTTTTTGTTATTTCTTAACCCCTGGTTACTGACCATCAAGCTGTCAATCATAATGACGGTCTTTTTTTTCTTTTGTCAGAATCGTATGGAGGAGAGTAAAGCGCTTTTCAGGACGATAATCACATATCCGTGGTTCCAAAACTCCTCAGTCATCCTCTTCCTCAACAAGAAGGACCTCCTGGAGGAGAAGATTTCCTACTCCCACCTGGTCGACTACTTCCCAGAGTTTGACGGTACAAAATTCTATTTATATCTGCACAGGGCGATGATGTGTCAGTGGTAAATAAGTTAAAATGTAGTAGGTTTGTATGTTCCAGTTATATTAAAATACAGTGTGTACCAACAAAAAATCATTTGAAATAAGAATATCTGAGTAACATGTCGAAGGCAAACGAAATTAAATAGGTTTCATGTTTAAAAATTAAAGATTTATTTATTTAAATTCTAACAACATATTCAAACAGAGGTAGAGTTTCTAACTAATTTCACGAAGCTTCACAAATGTTTAATATGTGCAACACATGATCACTAAAAAAAAGTTTATTTTTTTAAAATAAATAAATAAAACACAACTTTTTTTTATTCTAGTTTTTACACATCTTGTTAAAATTCGAGATCATTCGAGTGAGAATCGGCCGTGTTGTTAGACTACGGAATGATGTCAGATTTATTTTTTTCTATCTTGACCACAACACTACAGGTCGTTTCCCTTTGCTCCTTCTTTAACGATTCCCGCGTCTCCCCCGTCGCAGGTCCCCAGCGGGATGCGCAAGCAGCGAGGGAGTTCATCCTCAAGATGTTCGTGGATCTGAACCCCGACAGCGACAAGATCATCTACTCGCACTTCACCTGCGCCACGGACACAGAGAACATCCGCTTCGTCTTCGCCGCCGTCAAGGACACCATCCTGCAGCTCAACCTCAAGGAGTACAACCTGGTGTAGGCCACCATCGCCGGGAACTACTCGCACACTTCAGCACAGAACAGACACACACATCTACACACGCCATACCACACACCCAGTTACCCATGATCCACTTTGTTTTCCAGTTTCCTAGTTTTTTTTTGTTGCACAAACTGAAGGTGTTCCAGACCTTTCCTGCTTTTACCCTGTCTGTCTTGCCAAAGCCCGTCCACTTTCTCTCGTCGGCAGCTCGTGTCCAAGCACTCAGTCCCTCCCGTCCCCCCTTTCCTACTTTCTTTCTTTACCTTAAATTGGACTTTTGAGTTTTTTTTTTTTTTGCCTTTTTTCTGACGGGCGGTGTTAAACACTCAGACTTCTCATTTTGAAAGTGTTTTTATGTGAGTGTGTGTATGTATATATATATATATATATATATATATATATATATATATATATATATATATATGTGTACACACACACACACACACACACACACACGCACAGGAATGGAGGAACTTATCGGGACACATGATTAGAACAGAAACTGGAATCTACATCCCTCACCTTCTTTCTTTCTGCTTTTCCAGTCACGGTTTCATTCCGTCTGCCTGGATGGAGCGACCGAACGAACGAACGAGCGATTTAGTTTTTTTTCTTCTTCTTCTTTCTCCTCCTGCCAGCGGAGGAGCTCTTCATATTCTTCATAAAATCTCATCATATTCTCGCACACACATACAGTATATACATACACACACCCACATACTTACAGACACAAGGACAAGCGCTGTGGTGCTAGAAGTTCTGAACGACTCCATTACACGTTTTCAGAGGAGTCGAGGATCCAAAGGGTTTTCCAGCGGGTTCCACGGGTGGTGCGAGAGACGAGTCTTCACGACCTCGCATCGATGAATGTAAACCTTGTGAACAGTTCGGGTCGGGGTTCGAGGGGGGGGGGGGGACTTCGCAAATCAATCAGTGTACATTGCTCAGATGATCGTTTAGAAACGTTTTAATGATAGGTTATTATTATAGCTACCGCTGTTAGGACATGAAGTATAACAGCGGCTCAATCAGATGGGTAAGAAATCGAACCTTTTAAGGCTCTTTCAGTGTGTAGTAAAGATATTGACTCAGTAGTTAACGTTTTTTGCCAATTTTTCACACAGGTTAAGATGTTCCATTACTTCTTTCCCATGTTTGTTTTAAGGATTTTTACATAGAAACTGCTTGCGCCTTTTCTTGTTCAGGGTTTTTTTTTTTTTTTCCCTTCCTCCCTTCTCTCATTTTTTTTTCCAGATCAGTTGCTGGTATTGTACTTTGCATGACTAGATTTTTTTTTTTCTTTTTTCTTTCCCCTCACAGAAACTTCAGCGGTGCACTCAGTAATGCTCTGGATTATCCGATATCACCACAAAGTAGTGGCCTGATGCACACATTATTGCATATGTTTACTTTTTTTTTTTTTTTACGCAGAGACATCTTGTGAAATAAAAGTTTGTGGAGAAACATATGTTAATTTAGCTTCGTTTGGGGTCAGGAGCAAGTGAAGGGGGGGGGGGTACAGGAAGTCGCAAGTTAATTGCTTGTGTATATTTATATTTGTAAATACGTATACACTTTATTGCTTATGTAAAAAAAAAAAGTCTGTGGTACAGTATCTTTGGCAAAAAGGAAAAAACTTCGTAATTGTGTACGGTTTCGGTTGGTTTCTTATGAATTACAATATTATTGATACTGTGATTTTTTTTTTTTCTTTCTCTCTTTAATATGATTACTCAGAAGTCATACACATAGCTGTACAGGGAAGCGGTTATGAGCAATAGTGTGAGAAAATTTAAAGAAACAAAAAAAAAGAGCGAGAGAAGCGAATTTCTCGGGTTTAGAAGAAAAAGAGTACGGCCCCTGAATGTTGTTATTCTCAGTATATAAAGATACCTAAAGATTAACTAAAGTAAATAAAGGAGTGTTTATTTATCTAATTTATGGACCAGTTTTGAAGTCGTCGGGGTCTTTTTCTGCTGTACAAAACTATGGATATATTAGCATTTATAGCGTTTTTTTTTTTTTTTGGTTGTTTTTGTAATTTACTTTTTTTTCCCCCTGAAAAATGCATCACATTATTTACTTCCATTTTTTATTTTTTGTAAACTTTGCAATCATCTGATGTCACGTAACATTCAAGTGCATAAAAAATATATATAGGTAAGTCTTTATTGATCGATAGAACATCCAGTCGTCCAGGTTTATTTTTTATTTATTTATTTGTTTTGTTTTGTTTTTTTGCCGTGTTTACACCATTGTACGAATGACGAACTGGTGGAGGTTGAAGGGGAGGGGGTTTACCAGGTTTCTACAGGTTTCCTTTCATAGTTTATCATCAAGGGCTAAAAAAGTAAATGAATAAATGCATAAAACTCACACCAGACCAGGACAGGTGAAGAGGCTTCACGAGCAAAGTGCAGTTTGATATAAAAAGGATGGAGGATCTGACAGTTTTTACGGTTCAGCGGCATGAAATTACATGTGCCGCCCTCCGTTTTACACCAGTATGTAAGACACGTATGTTTGGGCTTTCTGTAAAAAGATAATAAATTAATACATACTGCAAGATAAACAACTAAAACACTCCGGTCCTGATTTACTAAAATCCCGCCCTTATTTTTGTGCAGATTGTTTACAAGCAACAAGTCAAAGGAGCAGAACGATACAGTGTTTATGGGTGAAAACTACACTTGCTTTTCATATAATAATAATAATAATAAACTCGCTCCTCATGTAGCTTGCGTTCTTTTCATGCGATCTGATCGAGTCTCGTACATTACCGCAAGATGCATCAGGCATATAAACGGTAGGGGCAGTGTTGTCAGCAGGCACATTAAAAATGCTTGAAAGTTTCGATCAGATCTGCGATTAGCGCCATCTGTGTGAGGCCATGGTGACGCACAGGCACGTCCAAACAGATGGTGGGAGACAAGTCCATTGACCTGGAAGCTGAACTCCCCAAGTGTCGCCATGATTGTTTACTTCATGCAAAAAAAAATAATAATAATAATTCTCTAGTGTGCCCCCTACTGGAACCCTGCGGTTACACACACACACAGTATACGGGCAACAAATACGCTCAGAACGATCTGGTTGATAACGAACCAGTGGTTTAACAGCAAGTATATTTCAGCCCTATGAGTCACACCTGAAGCTTTTGCAAATATTTCATCTCTTGCTTCATGATTACCGGACACACCTTAAAAATTATGCTGTTTTGTTAGTTTTTTTTTTTTTTTTCCCAGCTAAAGGGCAGTTTATGCATTGTTCACATACTGTACATTTGAAGAATTAACAGCAAGATATCTTAGATGGAGGATTTTAGGGAAAAAATTCCATGTCTTGTCTAACTTCCTAGTAAAAGTTAAACACACTAAGTAGCTTTTTTTTTTTTTTTTTTTTTTTTCGTCATAGCTGTTTAAAAGACTTTACTAACCCAGGAGTTTTACTGTACTTGCATTAATGCAGGTCTGGATGTTCCTGTTCATAATATTGGTTTCCTAAATTGTTCTCATCGGGTGTGTATGTGTACAAAGCTTTAGTAATCCAGAGCCTCAGTGTTTACGTGCATTAATTTGTTTCTCATTCACAATAATCTGGTTTGGAATAGACAAGCTGAAATGTGATCATTTTATATTAATCAAGGAAGACCTCAAATCTCCCTCGAGTGACTATCTATGGATTTGACGATTGAAAAACTAAAACGCGCTCCCATTTGGCGCATTCGACAGTATTTGCTCGGACTTTACAAAGCCTAACAGTATTCACAGTCAGTCGTGAAACGAATTAACCAAAAATGTACGGATTCAGATTCCGCATCAGTCCCGTCCTTCGTGTCTCAGTCCGTATAGTGTATATCTGTGATTTTTTTTAAAATTAGTTTTCGAATACGCGGATCGAGATACTGACGTCAGTTGCAATATGGACAGAAGTCTCAGGATAACGACACTATTAATATGTATTTGTTGGAAGAAAAAAAATTGTAACGGATGTACATGCTTGATTCCTTTATATGCACTTTCTTTTTAATCCTTTTATTTTTGTTGTTCTTCTCATGCCACACTCACAAGCCCCTTGTATGAGCATTCGGTCAGTTAGTTACTCCTTGGATATATTGAATTAATGCAGTGGACTCAGTTTGGCATCATTATAGCAGTGGTATTAATCTGTGCATTCACATTTTTAACTTTATTTGCCCGGCGTTCTTAGGAAGATGTCTACCTCGATGAGAATTTGTGCTGTTTTGGGGCATTTTCAGTATCAGGAGCACATGAAATGGTATTGTTAAGAGTCTTTCTGGTCATTAGTTTTTAAATCCCTGGTCTGTAATCCTAAACAGTATGCAGTGTTGGACGTCATCACAGTAACCTTGCAGTTATTTAGCCATTTTTCTCTATTGTGCTGAGATTTCGCATGAATCACGGTTTACACCTGGTTATACAAGGAGAGAAACACATTAGCACAAGTGTACTTGGCGAAGCAAGCGGTACAGTGCGAGTGATTCATGGACTAAGTCCTTCTATATGGAGAGGAATGAGTCAGTAACGCTTTGTAGTGGCACCGCTAGTGCTTTAAAATTCTGGTTCGGGAAGTCGATTATGGATGTATTCGGCTCATATTTCGCCTCAAAGGGTCGCAGAAACGAAGGACCGTTGTAATGGCAGAGTAATTACATTTAATGACGATTAAAATATTATAGTTAAAACGATGCACTTATTCCGCGTGGATATATGGCATGACAAATCCCTACAAAATAAACGCATTAAAATGCATTTTCAAACGATATTCTTAGTCGTGTCCGGGAGTCGGGTTCACATAGTACAGCAGGTTTAAATGATCTGGTGAAAAAGTTGCCGTAAGGGTCGGTACTAGTACTGTAAAGGAGAGTTAATTTCATGGTCAATTAGATTTTTACACACTTCCAGTTTGTGTAAATTAATTTGCAGCAATGCACAAAAAAATGCGACTTTTCTAAATCTGCATCTTATCAGTCTTTACAGTCCCAAAAAACGTTTTATGCATCTTGTTTCTTCATGTACATGTGAATATCTTGTATCTGGTATATGAGAAGCCGAATACATCGTTACGGTTCCCCCACTGATTTTGTTTTTTTTTTTGTTTTGTTTTGTTTTGTCTTTTTTATTTTCCCATTTCACAATAGGAATGATGCAGATTGGTATGTGAAATATTCATTTTGCTTGATTTTTATATTATTTTATTTTTTTTTCCATTATACCAGATGTACGTTGTATTATCTCATGTGCCAATGCCCTCCATGGAGACTGATTTTATATAAGTGCCAACTGTTGTCCAAATCCCACAGGTACTTAAGGATGAGACATGGTGCCCTTTTTTTAAAAACCCAACCGAAACACTAAAAAAGATAAAAACCCCAATGACTTTATTCTGTATTTAAGATTTGAGAGAAACTGCTGTTTTTTTTTTTTTTTAGTTCATTTTTAATAAATTGTAATTTTTAAAATGCATGTGCTCTGTGTTGGGGTTGGAGTTTATGGGATAAGAAAATATTACTATTAAAGCCCTCGAGGCGAGGGATCATATTGGAAATTGATTTACATCGTTCTCACCATATCCTTTTTTTTTTTTTTTCCTTTATTTGTATCGATTCATTTCAACCACTGTTGCCTGAACCTCATTCGAACATGGAAAAGATTTTCATAACCGCCTTCTAAAAAAATCTATTAAAAAAAAATAAAAAATAAAGTATCTGTTTTAAATTTAAATAAATTTGTTCCTATACTTGCTGCCTGTCTTGACTGTTTTCTTTGATTTCGTTGCGGACTGGAGACCTGTGAGATTTCGATCATTTTAATCTTCAGTAATAGTGATTAGTTTAATCCGGCTCAAAATTCAATTTGTCTGTCTACTCACTGAGCTCTTCACTGAGCAGAAACTTACTGTAACACGAAGCATTTTGAGCACAGAGAAGCAGGAAGGTGGGAGCTTTTCATCAGCTAGAACTGAGAAACTGCACCAGGTTGAGGTTGAGATGGACAAAGACACAGTAGAATTTTCAAAAGTTGCTCAATTCTAACACGCTGTCAAAGCTACACTGGACAGTCGAGGGATTGCAAGAGAACCAAGAAGTTGAATTTGTTCGCTCTAGGTTCGAGATGTGCAAGCCTGTTGGGGGCGTGTCCCAGAAGACCTGTAACTAAAGTGTGACCTGCAGCCAAATGTGGTTCTTCCAAGTATTAATCAAGTTGGTAAAAACTTGCCATGCTCTTTGTAAATATTTTAAAGAGGGCTGTACGACTGTGAATGGCGATCCCGGCTGAGGTGTCTCAGAGCCCTCTGCAGTCGTTCGTCAAGGGAACTCCTGATACTGATGAAAATCGATGTCACCTACTTGCAGTGAGACGTGTGTGTGTGTGGGAACTGTATACACAATCATTCACCAGCACCACTTGTACATTACAGGACCATTACAGGTTCCTGGGAGGCCAGTTCAATCATGGCTTTGAGAAAAGTTTCCCCTCAGATGTCAATCAATAGGCTGAAGAACAACACAAGCATTAAACACTCGGTGAAAGTTATTGTCTAAAATATGGGTAAAGTGCAATATGCGTGCATTTTAGTGAAATAGGTGTGACTATTGATTGTGTTATTTGTATAAAGTGTGTAAATGTTCATTTGTGTATCCTGTGTAATATGTAGGTAAAGCACCTAATTTTGTTGGACATACCACAATGCTCCAAAGAAAAAGATATTCTATTCTATTCTGTTCTGTTCTGAAAGATGATCCAGGTTTGGGGGTTCAAATCCCAGCTCTGGTCTGTGTGGGTGGAGTTTGCACATTCTGCTCATGCTTGGTAGATTTCCTCCCACAGCCCAAAGACATGCTGTAGGCCGAATGGCATTTCCAAGTCGTCCTGAGAGAATGGATGGAAGTGTGTCCGTGAATGTGCTTGTGTCCTGTGATGAGTTTGCGCCCCACCAAGGATATACCCTACCTTGTGGATAAGGCTAAGAGATATAGATGATTGATGGATGAACAGTTTAAAAAGGTTATTATAATCAATGCATATTTCAGCATAATTATAATCTGGTATATTATCACCTACATCACTATTTTATTATTATTTTTGCATATTTGTCACATTTAAATGATTCAGATTAAGCAAATTTTAATATTACACAGAGATAAATAAAAAATTGTGTAGTTTTTAAATGATGATTTCATTTATTAAGGGGAAAGCTGCAATCAAGCGTTTGTGATAACTGACACCGAGTCTTTCACATTTCTGTGGAGGAATTTTGGCCCAGTCTTCTTTGCAGAATTATTTGAATTTGGCCACACTGGAGGGTTTAACCTGTGTAAGGTCATCTCACAGCATCTCAATCGATTTATTCCAATCGGAAAAGAAGGAAGCAATAGTCATAATGCGAAAACCGTATGGGTGTCTGTCTATTTTTTGCATGTCAGACAGACAGGACATTTCCCATCTGATCACAGTGTTCCTGGGACTGACCCTGGAACTACCTCAAATCTTAGAGATGAAAAAATATGATAGGTACATTTATTGAGTATTGCTTGTTACAGAATTACAATAAACCAAATATAAAGTTATTAAACTCATTGCCAGCATTTTAATCATTTTGAAAAAGTTTTGTTCGAATAATTTTATGAATATTCAGCCTTTATTAGCAGTAAATGTATGAACATCAGGTTGAATATATATTTTTTGATAACCATTAAATTGTTTCTAAAAATAAAAAAGAAGAAAAAATGTCAAATAGGAAAGAAAAGGGAGATGCTGAAATTAAAGTGATTGACCAGAAGGGGGCAGCACGAGATTGTACAATGATACAAAAGCCTGCTAAACCTTTAACACAAAAGAAATCTTTTCATATTCCATTCTGTCCGAACATGCATCCTGTCTTAACACAAGTTTATTTGTAAGAAGAGTGAGCAGAATATTTCTTAATTATTTACAGTTTCTCACAACTGGCACATTTGAAAACAGTATTATTGTACCATACTACTACTAGAAGTAGCAGTAGTTTAAGAATAATACTTCTTAAATTGTTATTAATAATAATAATAATTTCTTATTATAATTATCATTTGGAATTTTCTACTAAATAATAAATTGTCTTTACTGCTAGTACTACTACTAATAATAATAATATTAATATTAATAACCATCATTATCATCATCATCATTATTAAACATGACTGGCAGAACATGGCAGCACAGTGGTGTAGTGGTTAGCACCACCAGGTCGCGGGTTCGATTCCTGCCTCAAGATTTGTGTGCATGGAGTTTGCATGTTCTCCCTGTGCTTGGTGGGTTTCCTCCGGGTACACCGGTTTCCTCCCACAGTCCAAAGACATGCAGGTTAGACTAATTGGCGTTCTCAAATTTCCAATAGTGTGTGTGTGTGTGTGATGCACACAAACCGTCCAGCTTGTACACTGCCTAGTGCCCTGTGTCTCCTGGGATAGGCTCCGGGCCCCCACGACCAAAAGATTGACAGAACTTATTATTATTATTATTATTATTATTATTATTATTATCATCATTATTGGCAGCATGTTGCAGTGTGCATGTTCTCCCTGTGCTTGGTGGGTTTCCTCCGGGTTCTCCAGTTTCCTCCCACAGTCCAAAGACAAGCAGATTAGTCTAACTTGCGTTCCTAAATTTCCCATGGTGTGCGAATGAGCATGAGTGTAATAACATTATATCATATATAGTATTATAATATTATTTTTGTAATTATACACTAACATTAAAGCTGATTAAAGATGAACGTTAAGCACTTCCGGGCAAATCCGAGTACGGGGGGGGGTGCTGTGCGTAGGGGGCGGGGCCTATGTTGAACGGGCGGGGCCAAACACGGCGGCACTTCCGCACTCTGTAATCTAATCCGTTTGACATCTAAACTGGGCCTTCAGACTCAGAGCGTCGCGTCCAACCCGCGTCTCACGTTTACACACAGGAGAACCGCATAAAGGCACGCAGCTCAGGAGCGGAAGCGGATAAACCGGCGATTCGTCAACTTTTATCCGTGATTTCCGGTGTGAGCGGGTTTGTTTTCCTTTCGTTCGCAGGCTGTTTTTGTGTGTGAGAACTTCCCCGGCAGCTGGATTCTGCTTGAAAAAAAACACAACACATCGCGATTGGGATCGTTGCTTTGTCCGAACCGTGTACTGTGTCATTGTATTTCGCTGTCGGTTCTGAGCTACAGCTTAATTTAATCCTATCCTAGCTTATCTTAGCCGAAGTTAGTTTTCGATGCTAGCTGTAGCTGCGGGATTTAGCTAGCAGAGTGAGCACGCGCTGATTTCGTTTCCATAGCATTGCTCCTTTTTTTCCCCCTGTTACAGTCCTTAGAGAGAGAGAGAGAGAGAGAGATCGGGGTGCACACAGCCTCCATATATAGAGATATAGAGATATATTTATTTAACCCCTGCTCCTACCCCTACCACGTGATCACAAAGGATTTGGGTTGAATTCCACTTGCAGAAGAAAGAATCAAGAAGAAACCTGACATGATGTTTCCACAAGCCAGACACTCGGTAAGCGTGCACTTACTACTCTACCATTTTACCCATTCACACTCTCGCTTTCTTTCTGTCCTAAATCCTCATCACACGAGCTGTACATTTTCATATATGCATGCATGTATTTGCATGCTTTTGTCTAAGCTTTGGGTGCATTACCTGGATTGTTTTTTTTTTGTTGTTGTTCCTCCATGCAGTTGTACATCTATCCTTTCTTTCTTTCATGCTTTCTTTCATTCATTGAGGTGGATCCATTGTATAACAGGTGTGTAGGGTCGAACAACCGTGTATGATTTCTCTGAAGTAAAATATCATTGTCTATGTTATTGTTGTTTTGTTTTTCAATCCATAATTTTGAGAAGAAGAAAAAAAATCAGAGAATTGCATATGGATTGTACACACTGGATGTATCATGTGAATGCCGGGCTCGAAGTAGGAAAACGCATCAGTCCGTTACAGGGCACAGTTCGTGCACGTTCAGACACCCGTTACGCTGCTGTGTTTTTCAGAAGAAACGAGTGAACCCTGAGGAAACCCCCTATTGGGCGCAGGAAAAACCCAACACCTAAACAGTTACGCCCGGCTTTCCTAAGACCTTAAAGGATAGAAAAGCGGTTACGCTGATACCTTTACTCAGACGTATCATTTACTCAGATGTAAACACTGTTTACATTTACTCAGATGTATATTCATTCAGCTGTTTACAAGCTCAAAGATCAAATAAAGATGTTTACAAGATCAAAGATTAAGATAAAAAAAAATGTGATTTATTTAAAGAATATATATATTCACTCAGTTTATTCATATGTTTATTACAAGTAGGCTTCTGTTACCTTCGTACAAAAATCTGTTTCTATATTGCACTGAGGTAAATCAAATTACCTCAGAACTCTTCTGCTTTACCTCATGAATTTTCGCCTTAAGAATTTAAATTGTGCAAGAAATTTTCCAAGCGTTTTCGGCATCCGAATTTCAGCCAAGTTGCGCGTACGTTCGGGAGCCGTTCAAAACTTGTTTGCAAAAGCCTAGGCAAGTAAGTTTTCGTGTTCTACAATTAATTTATTTTAATTTTTGTGGAAGATTTAGTGAAGACATAGCACCACGGGTCGCGAGAATGTTAGCGAGGGCGGTAGCAAGAAGAAAACTGATCCACTTTTAGTGGAAATTAAAAAAGAAATCATGGCGAAAAAAGTAGCCGGTGCCAAAAGGAGTCGTTAAATGAGGTTTAATGTCTACTTCATTTACATGTCTTTTCTAAATATTTTGATTGTTTTTAGATGCAAAAAATAAGATTATAATGTTGGAAATTGGTAACATTGGTAATATTTTTTGGTGCCTTGAACGGATTATCTGCATTTAAGTTATTTCTGATGAGAAATTGAGTTTCGCAATACGAATTTCTACCTTAAGAACTCAGTATTTGCTGTGGTACCTCTGTGCTTAGGTTTATAAAACCAGGAAGTGAGTACCAGAAGCTTCTTTATTAATGTAGAGGTGAGTCTGAGAAGTTTAATGCTAGCTCAGTGAAGCAATAAGGCCACTTCATTTTTTTTTTAATCTTGCACAGACAAAGGTACTGTTTAAAGGCTGAAAAGGTCAAGTCCATTTTTTTCCCTTCCTTTTATTATTTATTTGCACCGCTTTTCCATGCTTCCTTTCCATCGCCGAGGCTCCCCGCACGCAGCGCCGTGTTCTTTAATGAGTCCCCTGATGTTGGTTTGGTAGGTTTTCGAGCTCTCGTGGGGTCTCCAGCCGGCAACACAGACAGAGCTTTGTATACAAACACAAGGTCATTAAAGAGACTCGTAATTAATGAGGGGATCGGCTTGAGCTGCACCTGCAAACACGGTTCATTTCAGGCCACCCAAGTTATGCCTTGGAATTTCATTTGCATTTTAAATTTGCTCTGTCTTTCAGGAGAGGTTTTTTTTTTTTCTTCTTTTTTTTTTCTTTTTTCTTTTCCAAGTAGTAATAAATTGTCCTCCCGAATTCACATTGTTCAGAATTTCTAAAAGAATCTGCCATACTGACTTAAGTTTTCAAGATAAGTGTCGGTCTGGGATTATGTTCCACTTTTACATAAAAGCACACTCCTTTTATCCTGGACAGCTTTTGAGGCATGATCTGATCCACACTGTGAGACTTTGAAAGAGCTTTTATGCTGTGTGGCGATGCGAGTGTCGCAAGATTTACACATGAGAGACAAGTCCAGAATAGTCGTAGATACAGTAATAATGCATCGCTTCTCTAGTAAATGAAGACTGTTTGAAATGGAGACATTTTCCAGATATGTTTGTCAAGTATTATGTCTTATGCCGTATGTTTTGGCTTCCACTGATCAGGTGAAAAAGTGGTAACTGTATATTAGAGATGGTGCAAAAAATCGATTTAGGTATGAATCGTGATTCTTTTGTGTGATCATTCACGTATCACCACACTGACTCCAAAATCTAATATTTTTATAATATATTTTTTAATTTATAGAGATGACCCAGTCGATCGAACATTGACCAGAATTGTTTAATGGTTTTCAGTTTGATCGGTCGTGACCGGTGATCAGCTAATCATCCTCAGATAGAAACGATTCTGTACCGAGCGCAGAAACTTCAGAGCGACGCAACAGAACTTTTTTTTTTTTTGTCGTTACATTATCAACCTCCGATCTGCCTTTTTCTTTTAACTTCCTGAACAAATTAGTTTAAAACCCACTCATTACACACGCTTATACCAGTCTCAAAACACTGCAAGAGCTAATGAGTCAAAAATTGCATGTGTTAGAAGCCCCACATGCTTTTTTTATTTTTATTTACTTGAATATGAGGGAACTAATGTTATAAGGAAGGGGATACAGTTAATTATACTAATAATCATTACACTTTTTTTAAAGGTTTAAAATTGCAACAAAATCAGGGTAAAAATGTAATATCGAATTGGAATATTTATAAATTGGTGATGCTTAAGAATCGCAATCTTAATCGAATCGGTACAGAGGTATCATGATATTGTATCAGGCGGTGACTGGTGATTGCCATCTCTAGTAGCTAACATAACATAACGTATGCAAAAGCACTGTTTATGCCTGTTAATTAGGAAATGGCTTACACGATCATGTGGTAAATAGTTTTTCCATCCTTGCCAAAAAAAAAAAAAAAAAAGTCAGCAAGTCCTAATTTCATGGTGAGATTTTATGGTAATATTTTCTCCTCAAAACACACATTGATTTAGGTTTTTTTTTTCTGCCCGCTGTGCTTCGGATCGAAAGAGACAATCACACACACACAATAGAGCATCGGAATGTTCTCTGTTTTATTCAACAAACAAAAAGGTATACAGGTCCAAAGCCAAACGCCCTGAGTAAACACGTATCACGTAGATCTTCTACTTCATCAAAGATCACCAGCCATTCTCATGTTCTGTAGAAAGCCGAGAATCGAATGCAGGGACGTTTTATAGATACCGGGAGGAAGTATTGCCATATAAGGAAGAGTGAAGGGAAAAAGAAAAGGGAAACACGTGAAAGTCAACACAGTCAAAGGAAATTAATTAGAAAACACTTGTATGTGCTATCTGCCCTCTTCCTCATACACCAGTTTTCAGATTGCCCTTGATTGCCTATTATCACCGTGATTAACAGGACACCTATGCGATTTAATCAATTATTTATTTGCAATTTCATATATCTTTTGTTAGTCGAGTCAGTTAGGTCAATTCTCGATGAAGAATCGAGTCTCACTTGGGTAAACTTAAGACATGTCAAACGGTCCAAAATTGACGAGTCCTGAAAAATATACCACAGCTTTTGCTGAAAATACAAACTGCTTGCATCTTTTTCTCAAATACAAGTAGTCCCCGACATACAAAAGAGTTCCGTTCCAGAAGTACGTTCATAAGTCGGATTTGTTCGTAAGTCTGACAGAGTGAGTCTTGTACTGCTTTGACACTAATATACAAGATAAAGCATACAACTCCAGGGACTAAATCTGTGCCCTTTCCCCACACAAAAACAGTAATCGCGCATAAGGAAATGAATCTCAAATGAAATCTAACAGTGTTGTCACTGCGGCATTAAATCGCGAGGGGAATCCCAGACACCATTTTGTCTCAGAACTGTTTTCCACTGTATTGGACTGTGAACCCTGTTTTGTTGAGGATTTTCAGAAATTAGGATTATTCACCATCAGGACAGCCATTTTCACCTTTCAACAACATTGTGCTCCCAGACTGATTCGCTCATTTCTGGACAATATACTGGACTGTGGACACTTACACACTGAAAATATTGTATATAATTGTAAATATTGGTATCTGGTGCACTGCAGGGTCTGTTTTTTGTACAATACACATGAGCTACTTCTGCGATTCATAAATGTTCGTAGATCCACGGTCTGTCCGCATCTGCAGAAATTCGGACGTTCGTAAATCGGAGACTACCTCAACTCGTGTTTTACGAGAGTATTGGGCAGTTGGTATCACTATATAGAGGATATCAATGTATGAAAATCAAATCTGACAGTCTACCGACAATTCCGAGAGTCCGAGCTTATGGGAGAGATAGTATGCCATCCCTCCTACCCAGTCTTTTGACAACAGGGCGAGTGCTTTTTTATTTATTTATTTTTTAAATGCCCCCCCATGTTCCCTTCCCAATCAAGCCCTGGGTGTACAACAGTTTTGTGGTTGGTTTTGCAAAGATTAAGTGCTCCTTAATGATACCTTGGGGATGTGTGTGATGCAGCAGGTGGTGGGAATCTTTAACGAGTAACTTGTGCTTTTAGTTACACCATCAAGATGTTGCGCACCTGCCTCAGAGAAATAAAAATGAATGACTAAGTTTATTTTACGAAAGTCTAAACTAGTAGAAATTTAAATTTTCCAGTGGTTTAATGTCCTTCTCCACTAGGAATCTGTAAATAAAATAAAAACTACTTCATTTAAGAGCTACCTCACCAGACTCACTTATTCTTTTCATCTCGTTAACAAAAATAAACCTCAGTTTGTTGCATTATGGGTAAACCTTGAAAGTGCGTGACTTGTTCAGCATGATATCCTAATATGTACAACCTAAGATAATAATGGATTTGGGCAAGAATTCTGCATTGAGCTCTTCAACTCGCAGTGTGACAGTAGCCTTATTTGCAGTAAGATAACACAGAGCAGGGATTATAAGGCCTATATATGTTGATTGAAGAAAATTCCTCCAGTGTTTGGTGGTGTTATATGGTTCTAAGCTGCATATAATGGGTAAATCCTCTTTATTAAAGGGATCTAGTATCTTTCATTACTGCGCATACTTTCCACATCACAGAATCTGTAATTTGGCTCAACAGGCAGCTGTCCTGACTTCACGATTAAACCACAAGATTTTAAATTCCGCCTCGAATCCGTGATCAGGAGGAATGGATGGAATGGAAACGCAGTTGATCAAGAGGAATGGATGGAATGGAAACGCAGACGAAGTCCCCTCCTGGGACTTCGTCTGGCTTTGTAGAAAATAGGGGGAAAAGGCAGGACGTGGATTCAGTCTGGCCAAATCTTTCGCTCTAGAGGTTACCCAAGGGCCTTGCGAGGCTGATGGGTAAATTGTTAAGCTTTACGCAGGCTGTTGAAAGGCCACCGCGCCAGAGGATTTTCTGTTCCTGTTTCCTGCCCGGTCCTGCCCGGGGTTACTTCCTGTGTAAACAGATAATGCGACAGAGATCAGCCTTCAGTGCAACCTATTCAACAGTTCTGCCCTGTCTGAATAAATCTATGAACTGGTTACGGCTGCGCAATGTTTAGAATTACGATTATTGGTAACTGTAAAAAAAAAAAAAAAAAAACAAGATAATCGAGATTAAGTGATTGTTGTGCCGCATTCCGTTGTGTTAGAAATCCAGCGCATCCATTTGCTTTACAGCGATGTGCTCTCGCCCCTCCTTAAAAGTCCAAACTCACTCTCACACCAAACGGCCAATACGCACCGGTACCTAAAGAACCGGTATGTACCAGACCGAAACACAATGCGAATTTTGGTGCCTCATTTCGGTGCCACTTAAATGCCTGAACTGTCGATTTAATATATTTGTTCTCTGGGGCTCTGATGATTACACAGTTGTAATAAGCATTAGATTCATCAACACACATGATCGCTAGTACAGTTTAAATACTGCATTCATGGGGTGTCAGAAATGATCTGAAAAATAAGAAATTTCCTTAATTAGAAAACTCTTGAGGACTTCGGAAAGCTTTTATAATACAAATCCAAAACATTGTTGCAGTAATGCTACTGTCTGTTGTATTTTTGTAGATGAAAAGTCTATTAGATTAGATGAAAATTAAAAGCACAAATCATCAGGAAATGAGACCATCCGAGATGCGCGTGAATGCATCTTGCGCTACACTTGCTCTGACGGCAGCAGGTGATCTACCGCTATCTTAACTTGCTAAATTAACTTTTGTTAAAATACCTAAAACTAACCGGTCGAAAGTGTGGCTGTATTTCACAAGAAAGGATTCTGAAACCGCGACGTGCAGCAAATGTTTTACGGCAGTTGCGTGTAAAGGGGGAAACGCGTCAAATCTAATGAAACATTTGAGGGCACATGGAATAAACTTAAAAGTGGAGGGATGCGCCATGTTTGACCGCTTGCGGACAGCAGCTGGCACTATTGGTGTGGATGAGCCCAGCCCCAGTCATACCAACCGTAGCTAAAAGGAGTCCATTGATTATAATGACGACAGCAGCCTTTTCGCAGGTTAGCAGTAGGCTAATATAATGTTAATTGCAAAATGCAGTCATCCACCATCATTTTGTGGCTTTTGCAAAGTATCAGTTCAGGCACCGTTTTGGCACCAGAACCGGTTTAAAAGTATCGATTTGGCACCGGTATCGAAAAAAAAAAAAAAAACCGCTACCCAACCCTACACATGTATGTTTAGTTCAGTCTAATATTTTATACAGAAAGGATTAATGGTGGGATGGCTTAGGGGTTTGCACTGTCGCCTTGCACTTTCAGGGTCCGGGTTTGATCCCTCTGTGTTTGGAGTTTGCAAGTTCCAGTTTCTTTCCACAGTCCAAAGACGTGCACATTAGTCTAATTAGCGATGGGTTGGCCCCCTGTCCTGGGTGAAACGGTATAGACGATGGGTGAGTGAGAGAGATAGCTTATAGGTGTTAGCAGTACCTGTTAGCGTCCTGTCGTTTCAACTGAAAGTTTGATTACCGCAGAAGTAGAGGCAAAAAAAAAAAAAAATCAGCTGCTGTTTTTTAGCTGATGGGTCTTGCTGGAAAATGAATTTTATGGAATCCTTGGTTCTCAAAGTACAAGTAAATCTTACAAATTCAAGTCATTTAAGAAATTACATACCTGCTCTGTAATTTGACATCGCTTTGAATGAACTCACACGATGTGTGGAATGCAGCAAGTTAATACCTTATACCAGGGGTTCTCAAGCTTAATGTTCAAAAGTCTGAATCTTATTTCTATCCAAGGTCAAAGGTCAGGAACGAACTGACAAGCAAATGACTTACTAAACTCACTTATAATTTACGAGCACAGTGCATTTGAATTTAAGGCAGTTTGAGACATAATACATTCAAACCTTGTGGAAAAAAGTCTGTTTTGACTTAAACCAAAGCAATTCTTTAGCTTCAAAGCAACATGCATTTAAGTGTCAAAGATTCAAAATACTTTACAAGTTATGCAAAAGTAATGGCACTTTCAACATAAAGGTTAAAGGTGTTTTAGAAGAAAATTTAACTACAAGAGAAAAGACTCCTTTGCTTGATTTTCATGCACGAACAAACTTAATAAGCAAAGTGTATTTTGTTTTGATGCCTGAATAAACCAATTAAACAAACCAAATCTTAAAGGACACAACAGGAAACTGTAATAAGTAATATCGCTTACAGTATCTCGGCTATAAAGTTTTTTTGTGAACAAGATAGGGAAAATAGGGTGCACCCCAACCTTCAAGCACAAAGAAAGCGCAAAGAATTTCTAAATCTGATCCGGGAAGAGTGAAGCTGATTGGTTGCAACATTCTGAAAAGTTGAAATAAGCAAACAAAACTGAGCAACGGCCCCAAAGATAGTCAAAACAAATAGCTGCCTAGTCTGAGAAATGGCACAGACTGACTTCAGTTAGCATCAGTTAGCATAAACCTTGGCACAAAAAAGCAGTGGATGCTTTTGACCTTTTTTTTTTTTTTTTTTCGTTTTTGGATCACGATATCCTCACGCAGTGGGGGTGTGTGATGTACACTGATATGCCAAAATCTTGCCCGCAGGACAGAACATGAGAGCCTGTTATCCTGTAGATAACGTTCTAATTCTGGCATCGATTAGCTGACCCTTGAACTCTGTGACTTTAAACACCAAATGCTTTCCGGTTATCCACAGTGCCATGACAACGATATCAGACAGGGAAACTGTTAGGTTTAGCCTTAAACAGTTTATTGACTTGCTGCGACCGGAGTCCGCACTTTGAAAAGCCCTGCCTTATACAAACTATAAGAACTGGCGGCGAGGTTATCCTTTGGGAACATTGCCTGTACTGTTTACTGTGCGTTACGAAAATTCGCAACGCATTCCCTCACAATAAAAAATAAGACTTCTATCAGCTCCTTTTGCCGGTTGGTTTAAAAATAAATCATAACCTGAATGAGGCATGCTCAAGAACATCACTAATAAGCTAGAAAGAAGCTAGAACACCCACGTTAACATGTTTTATATGAACTTGTCTTCTATGTTAACTTTTACGTTAACTTCTCTTCAGCTAGCTTCAGCATCAGCAGTTAACTGGTGACGGGATTATGGGCATGCAACCATCACCCATGCTTAACGAGGACCAAAGGCCTGATCCCTCAGAAACGCCAACGTAGGACAAACTGCCGCATTGACAGAAAAGTATCAAACGCATGGGGTCCAGCAGGCAAAGAGTTAAAGGTCGTTGACCCGGTCTCCGAATTCCCCAGATCCCAATCCGATTAAGCATCTGTGAAAGATGCTCAATTGTTGAACAAATTGTACTGGTGTAAAAGTATCGATTTGGCACCCATATCGAACAAACAAACAAGTCTGATCCACTGATACCCCACCTCACAACCTACATCACCTAAAGGACCTGCTATCAACATTCTGGTGTCGGACACTCTGGCACACCCCCAGAGCCACTTCCTGTACACCCACATCCCTAGTAAGCAGAGCCGCCCGCCCCGGTTCTCACAAGGGGAATCCAAAATTAAGGTGGTTTTATTGTTAAAATTAATAGATAAAAAAATTAACTTTTTTTTCCCCCCTCCTGAGGGGCAGCTCAGCCAAGGAGGGCACACGAACAGATGCCCAGGCAACTTTAACCCTGTCCTCTACATGTCAATGCATGGATGTTAGTAGCTTAAACCAGAAAATAAAATCCACCAATAATTGTTTTTTTTTTAATGCAAAATCATTTAAATCATTCATGACGTCAAAAATTCCTGAGAATCTACGAACATGTCTGATATCCTGAGTTAATACAGAATAAAATGGGAATATAATTAAATTAAATGCATCAAATTAGCCTGCAATTCAGTACGCGATCATCACGGGAGACTGAAGCAGAATATCTTATGCAGAAACGATCTGCTTTACTGATTACACCGAAATTGTCTGTTCTGCTGGTGTTTACTTCAAATAACTGGCTGTGATGATGGAGGTGACTTGAGCTATGGTGATGATCCTGCTGCGATCAAGAGGTCACGTCTCCATATTTCTTTTCTTTATAGCTGCCTGTGACACTGATGTCTGCGCAGACGAATGATCTGAAGGCTATGTGCATCATTTGGAGGGAAGACTGATGGCTACAGACACTCAGGAGAAAAAGATGCATATTTGGAAGCCTGGATAGCTAGATCTTGGGTTTTGATTCATTTTTAAGCCTGCAAGTAATATTCCGATGTAGGGAGTTCCAGGATGAGAAAAACAAATAGTGAAATAACTCCATGTTCAGAATGAAACAGCAAGAAGTTAATAATGTGGCGGGAAAAACATCAAATTTTTTATTAGTTTCTAATTTATCTACGTTTGCATTTGAGGGAAAAAAATGTTGCTGTTCCTCAAAGCTGCATGATAGTATGAGCAAATTTCAAGAAAGTTTGTTTAGAAATGTAAAAAAAAAAAAAAAAAAACAGGTAGTCCTCGAGTAACAAATTACCGCAGATACGAACAGACTGCGGTTCTACTTCCTGTTCAATCACAGAAGTAGCTCATGTGTGTTGTACAAAAAAATAGACAAAGTAGTGTAACGGATACCAATATTTACAATAATGTACAATATTTTCAGTATGTAAATAAATGCATAAACTGTTGCTTTACATTGTATATTTGTGTAAAAAGCATATAAGGCTCACTTTGTCGGACTTGAGAACAAATCCGACTTACGAACATTCTCCCGGAACGGAACTCGTCCGTAAGTCGGGGACTACCTACAATCAACATTACAATATTTATAAAATCGTGATATTAACAAAATCACAATATATACATCGAATAGCCTCCTAGGTACCAGGAACTTTTTTTCATTCCAGAACTTATTTTTTTTCCCCCATAAACAAATCTCTACTCAAGAACTTGATTTCAACTCTGATTCTTTTCTGATTTTAGCAAGCGGCATCAAATGAACTTCAAGCACCAGCAGTAAACGGTGTAGCATCTCTTGTCGTAATAAGTGATGCTGTTTTTACTGTGGTTGACGCAAATAATCAACGAAGCAGGGTGAAAAGTGACAAGATAAATCTGCCAACCCTAGAGTAGTGCTGCACTTCTGTTCATCGTTCTTTCATTCATCGTCTATACGGATTTATCCTGTGTACAGGGTCGTGGGGGGGCCTACAGTCTATCCCAGGAGTTTTGGGGCACAAGTCGGTGCCAATCTATCAGAGGGCGCGCGCACACGGACAATTTGGTAAAGGCAGGTAGCCTAATCTGCATGTTTTTGGACTGTTGGAGGAAACTGGAGAGCCCAGAGAAAACCCACCAAGCAAGGGGACAATATGCAAAAGCCACACACACAGACTCGAGCCAGGAATCGAACCGTGGAGGTGCGAGGCGACAGTACTAACCACTACGCCACCATGCCGCCACCATACCGCAGTATTAATCAGACAAAAATCTAAATCACGATACGGACCTGTGCAATGACTTACTTGCAAAAATGTGCAGTAATGTACGCATAGTCGGGAATTCATGTGGAGTTTGTCAGTAATTTAACCATTTGTTTATTTTCTTTAATAGTTTTGAGGTGATAAATATTGGTGACCATCCTTCTAACATGATGATTTATGATTATTTGAATACATTCAAATATAAAATGGTACATTTTTAATATTTGCATATCACGGTTTAAATAGAAATTGCAAAATGTGTCGCAGTAATAATCAGACATATCGAGTCGTACAGTCCTAGCTTGGAGCCTTCGACTAAAAACAGATGGAGCTCAGAAAATCGACTCGAGCAGCTGCAGGACCTGATTCTGAATATCCCTAACTTTCCTCACACACATTTACTTCTCTTTTGGGCTTCAGTTGCTATCTTTGAATTTGGCCCAACATTCGCTTCTCTAAAAGATTTCTCTTTTTTTTTCTTTCTTTCTTTCTTTTGTTAATTGAAACGTTATTCATTTGTTATAAATTTTGAGTAGAACTATCAATTCTTTCATTTATTTATTTATTTTTTCTCTTTTAGTGGGTCAACAAAAATGGACATTTCGGTGATCACTGTCTTTGACAATGACCTGCTTTTAATCATTTTGTCCACCCTTTAACCCGTAGCGCATAAAGCGTGCCGGCGTTTTTGTAAACCATTCATAAAGTGTAGCTTAAGTGATGCAACAGGATGAGAGGCGGAAGATGTAAGGAGACCTGTGGAGAGAAAAGACGATGCGCGATCACACGCCTACGCTCTCATCGATGTGCGTAAACACGCGCGCGCACACACATTTACACCTATCCAGCTGTGTGCAAAAAGCTTCAGCGCGCAGCCTACACACATCTATCCCCTCTCCCTCCCTCCAGCTGTGTTTCTCCATCATACCTCCTCAGTGTGTGCACCGAGGGGGGTTTTGCTTGCTCTTTTGTCTTTCCAAGACATGCACAAGCACACGACACAGACTCGTGCACACACACACACACACACACACACACACACACACACACACACACACACACACACACAGGGTAATGAGCCCTGACTATGCGCGTGTGTGTATGTGGTTGGGGGAGGGCTGAGAGGGCAGTGCCGGAGGACATTATTAAGGCAGGTTGAATTAACACCGCTGCCCTGTGACCGCACTACAAAACCCTCAGCAGGACGGGAGGTTAATCCCCCGCGGTCCCCATCAGCACTAAACAAACACAAACACACACGCACACACCAACTGAGGCACATTCATACCTCCTGTTTCTTTTCTCCCCCTCCCGTCCTTTCACACTTCCTCCTTATGTGTGCACCGAACAGAATGAGCTCGAGCTGAATTTCTGTATTTTGAAACCTCCAGGGAAAAAAGAAAAAAAAAACAGTACACGTACGTGACTCTCCCCCCCCCAAAAATTATGAAGTCACGAAGTCCCCTTTTCTGACTGGATTACGGCTAAGATCGTTTCTAAGAACATAGACTACATTTCGTATTTCATTCATTTCAGCGCCTACTTCTTGGAAACGGGCGCGTGAATAAGTATTTTAATTGCTACCTGAAATTCATGGAGACAAAAAAAAATAAAAAATCATTTGCACAAAAGAGCTTCATGCAATCTCAGGAAAAAAGGTGCTCATCCGTACATACACTAGGAAACAGGAAGAGTCCATCTAATGTGTTTCATTAATTCCAAATCATGCCCCTTAAAATATCTTTTAAACACTTCATGTGAATTTAAGTCATGATATAAAAGATGAGTAACGTTGCAAAAGGCTTGAGTTTAGCAGCCCAGTTACAACAAAACATACAGTCTAATCCTTTTTATTTTTTTTATAGACTGTGATAAAGATAAGTTTTTTTTGTGTGTGTATGAGAGAGGTATTAAAAATCACAATTCAGCTAATGTTTAAAAATAAAATTAAAAAGTCGCCTTCCTTATAACTTTAAGTCATATACAGGTAGTCCCCGAGTTGCAAACATTCAAGTTACGAACGGACCGCGGTTCAACAAACATTTGAAGATGCAAACAAATTACGGAAATAGCTCACATGTACAAAAAATAGACACTGTACAAAACAATAGACACAATAGTTTTAAGTGTATAAGTGAATGTATGAAATGTCCGGTATATTGTACGTGTGTGTGTGGGAGAATTGAATCAGCCTCATCGGTTTCAATGAATCAGTCCGGGAACACGATGATAGAAAATGTCTGTACTGATGGTGTATAATCCTAATTTCGGAAAATCCTCAGCAAAACATAGTTCACAGTCCTATACAGTGGAAAACAGCTCCGAGACAAAATGCCGTCCGGGATTCCCCCTCGCAATTTAAAGGCGTACTGGCAACCCTGTTTGATTTCACTGAGAGAGTCACTTCCTTAGGTGCGGTTACTTTTTTTTCCCCACTTTATTTAGTCAAGTCGATTGGTATGCTTTACATTGTGTATTCGTGTCAACGGCATATTTTTTCGGACCTAAGAACAAATTTGACTTGCGAACGTGCTCTCGGAACAGATCGCGTCCGTAAGTCGGGGACTACCTGTACACACTCTGGGTTCTTATAATCTCAGGTTTTGCTTTTACATTGAAGGCTTTTTTCAGACCTGTTGACCATTTGTGCAGATTTATGCGTTTCAAACACACACTCACAAGTTTGCATGAATTTTGTCCCATTTATTTATTTGTACTAGTGGAATTCTTCTTTCCACTGAAGCCCCCTCTTTAAACAAAGTGAACGAAAAAAGGCGAACTTTAACATGGCTTTGCGAGCATTTCTCCTGTTTTTATCAATACTAGAAAGCATTTGAGCTGCCTGTTGCATATTGACTCAATTTTTTTGTTCATTTTTGTTTTGAAGATGGCGGACACAAACTTGTAGTTGGTCGTGATCATCTTTCATTATTTTATTTTTTTTGCCTCGTATTTACCTTCTTTCTCATCATAGTCGCCTGCGTCTTCTGCCTTGACTTCCTCTCATTATTTTCTGTGTTCTTTTAATGTGCTTTACATCCTCTATCCTGTCTCAGTGCCGTGTTTGATAAACGATGCCTTCATCAAGCAAATGTCTCGCTGTGATTAAAGACCTTGGTGTCAGGATGTTGGCAGTTTTATTTATTTATTTATTTATTTGTTTTGAATCGCTAGCTGATTATTGGTCTTGGGCTGCTGTAACAGTAGTTTTTGTAGTTTTTGCATCTGGAAAGTTGAGAGAGACGTCAGACGTATGTCAGAGCTTTCTTCTGTTATAAGAAGGTAATGAATGATCGAGCGGTGGCGGTTGCTTTTTATCCTCCACCGTGAATTTAACAAGACGTGAAAATGCAGTTCTCGTCGTTGATGAGAAACAAAAGACAATCTTTCAAACCTCACCGTATTCATGACTCATGGTATCAGGAAAAGATTATAATAATAATAATAAGGTTATAATAACATAAAAAAGGATTTTAATACATTTTGTTAAATGTCCCCTAGAAGGGCCTGTAGAAGCGGTTACTACGGAAACGACAATGTATAAGCACAAGCACTTTATTTATTTATTTTTTGTGTGTCTGTGATTTTAATTGAAGTTTCAAATCTGATCCTTAATTGTCCATAACATTTAATAAATCTCATCCACAAATCTCATCTCATCTATAGATGGAAAAAAAAACACATGTTAAAAGCAAACTTGTTGAAATTCACATTTTTATACAGGAACTCCTGTGACAAGTGTCTCTCTCACACACACACACGCGCACACGGAGGACTTTCTCCACAGTTAAAAGGGTTGAGTACCTTAGTCTGCTTTGTACATGGTCCTTCTAGTGTTTTTGCGCGCACACACACCACAAGCAATAATTGAACCGAGATCATTCATCCTGTCAAAGCACGGTGTGCACACACATGCATGCTGTGTTCAAAAAGAGTAATTACTCAAGGATTTCCTCCTGTGAAAGTGTGTCTTCCCCCTCTCTCTCTCTCTCTCTCTCTCTCTCTCTCTTTTTTCCAACACACACACACACACACACACACACACACACACACACACACACCCTTATTTGATAAAACAAAGGAGTCGTCAAGAACATGGAGGTGTGTGTGTGTATGGGGTTGTGTGTCTGCTTGACACACAGTGCAGCAGCAGATGTCTGGGTCACACAGGCCAAAGCCCTTCATTAGCATGAGAAAAGGACGCGCAGGAAAACAGCAATCTCAATCTCTCCATCTCTTTCTCTTTCATATGTAAGCTCTCTACATCTTGCATTTAGTCTCGCTTACTTTCTTCCTGGCAATCTCTCTCTCTCTCTCTCTCTCTCTCTCTCTCTCTCATTTCATTCTTTTCCATTCCTTTCTTTGACACAGGAGTGTGTGGGTCACAGGTGAGGCTGATGATTTTTTTGCAGCACAGCCCTCTAATTGATTTCTAATGGCAGGAGAGCAGGAGTGGGATTACTCGGGGTTTCAGCCGAATCACCTAGCAACACACACACATACACACGCCTCTCTTCTCTTGCTTCCCTCTTATGGCCACCAAGCTTATAGCTCATAATAGACACACGCGTCAAATTTGTATTCACCGTATAATATAAAAACGTTTAGAAATGTATGAATTATGTTTTATAAAGTTCGATTTCTTTTTCTCAGTCATTAGTAGAACGTTTTATCGTAGTTTAAATTTGTGAAATGAAAATTTCTGATCGAAACCAAATCCACATTCAGAGCCATGAAGAATCAGAAATGAGCGGGGAAACGATAATATCCTTTTATGTTTCGTTTATTTATTTATTTATTTGATATTACTGTCTTTTATATATTATATTTCTTATATTATGCAAGTCTATCAGAACATAAATTCTACCTATAGAAATACCAATAGAAAACATTCTACTTATTTATCGCTCTCATTTACAATATATTCTGTTGTAATATTTATTATGATGATGTATTGCATGAATTGGATTTGAATTTAATTATTTTAAATTTTTTGATAGATTAACTTGCGTACATCCTGACATACATACTTACTTAAAAATATATACCTGTACTTACCGATGTACACAACCAGTCAAAACTTTGGACACACCTTCTAATTCAATGATGATCTTTTATTTATTTATTTATTTCCACACTGTAAAACAATGCTAAAGGCAATACATACATACAATAATCTCCTTTGAGTAGAAGTTATTGAGATGTTTCTGCTACTTATGCTCTTTGGCTAATCCGCCTCTAATCTCATGTGCTGTTTGTTAATTGGTGATTTCTGAGGCTGGTGACTCTAAATGACCTTCTCCTCTGCAGCAGAGGTAAGTTTTGGTCTTGCTTTCTCGGGAAGGTCTTCATGAGAGCCAGTTTCATCATGGAGCTTGATGAAATGCACTTGACAATACTGTTCTTGCAAGAACTGTTCCAGAACAGCTGACCTTCACGTCTTAAAATAACATCTGACTGTTGTTCTTGCTTAATTACCTAATTCCAGACATTATTTCAAAGTTTAGAAATATCCAGTGTTTATTTAAAATGTAGAAAATAAATCACAAAACATAAAATTGAATTAGAAGGTGTGTCCAAACTTTTGAAAGGTACTGTACTTCCATATTTACTTTACTTACTTAAGTACGTATTTCTGTACTTATTTTATCACATACTTCTATACTTACAAACTTTCTTACGTACTTCAGTACATATTTCTGTATTACATTTTCTTACTTCAGTACATATTTCTGTAATTATTTTCTTACATACTTCTATACCTACAAACTTTCTTACTTACTTACTTGTATACCTACTTATATACTTAAATACCTAAATAGTTACTTAAATATATACGCACTTCTGTGCACCCGTAATTGTTTACATACTTACGTAATTATTAAAAGAAACTAATGTATTTACTTACTTACATACTTTTTGAACGTGTGTTTACTTACTTACCTTCTTTCTTGCATATTTGATTACATAAATTCTTACAGACTTATGTAATTAGTAACATCCTACCTTAAGAACTAACTTAATAACTTTTATATTTACTTACTTATATACTTACCTATGTACTCATTTTTATACATCTGTGCTTACTTGCATACTTGGGTATTTTCTTTCTTTACTTGCTTTATGTACTTATTTATATACTTAGGTACTATACACACACAATACTGTACAAAAGTACATAAGTCTTAGGCACATACAAAGAACTGCAGTAGAGCAAGGATGTCTTTTAAAAAGGTTTTGTTATACTACGAACCAGCCACAGTCATTCTCAGGACCCCACTAAGTCACACCTGCTTCTTTTTCACGCATGTAAAACCCGGGAGCTTTTTATCATGCATTCAAAACCCGAAACTTAAAAATGGTCTTTTACATAATATGCTTAATCAATATGTTTTGTACTGTTTTAATAATAAAAAAAAAATAAGCATGTATAGTAAAGATTGTATATAAAAAAACAGGATGCTTTTGACTTTTATACCAATGAAATTACTTACAAATTTATGTACTTAAAGTCGTACGTAAAAACTTACATATTTACTTCTTTCTT
>JAAGKR010008780.1:0-29561 GCA_011419295.1 Clarias macrocephalus | reverse complement strand
TTATATTGGACGGAGTCTTCAGTGTCCATAAGTTTCTGGCATAGGAAAGTATTTAGAATAGTGGGGCTGTGTGTTGTTTCTTGTTTTTTTTTTTTTTTGTATTTCCAAACAGAGCAAATAAAAATAGTCATGGTGAGGGAGCGATGCACACTTTAGGATTTCATTGGCTCATCTTTGGCCTTGACTGCAGCACACAATGTTATCCTCATGTTTACAGAATGACTGGGATATACTGTACCCATGCCTGAGGGAATAACCTGGTCCTTCAAAACATCATCGGCTGACTTCATTTTATTGCCAACTGAAGCAGCTCCAGATCATAACACTGCCCCCAGAGGTGTGTACAGTAGGCGCTATGCATGACGTGTGCATCGCTTCATACGCTTCCCTTATACCCAGAAGCTCTGGAATAGGGTCAATCTGGACCTATCAGGCTACATGACCTCTTTCCATTTCTCCAAAGTCCAAACGTTATGCTCCATAGCAATGTGTTGGACAGTTCTTAATCCAATTCGAGTCATTTTAAATCTTCTTTGTTGTTTTCTTTGCTTGCCGCAGGCCCATAATGATTTGACCCGCTCTGAAGCTGCAACAAATTTCTTGCCAGACATGTGTATTGAAGCGCTAATACAAAGCAGCTTGGGCATTCCACAACATTTACTAGCTAAAATTGGGACATGTCATTCTTTGGCAAATTCACTGTTGATGATTTCTTTTCTATAAAAGCCTCAACACGCTTTGTTCCCCATATGTATTCTCATTGAAGTGGTTATAAAAATCATTTCTTATGTCAGATTCCAACAGCCTTGTTTACTAATGTAAATTAATACCACTACTTTTAAATACTTTTAATTAGAATATAATATCAATATAATATATAATATCAGTCAGAAGGTTTAGTTGTTGACGTCTTCCATCCTTATGTGTGTTTTTAAAAAATAATAAAAATAAAAAATAAAAAAAACAATGAAATCGTGACAACTGCCAGTTTCCTCCACTTGCGGCTTACCAGAGATGAAAGTCATCGATATGAAAGTGCTGAACTCAGACACATAGTTTTCATAATCTAGTACAGTCTCGATGGATAAAATCGAGCCACACCTGGGCTTTTCAGAAACATACCAGGATTTTCACAATTACTTGTGTAAACATTTCCCCGTACAGATTAGCTCGAAACTTGTGCAAACTCTTTAACCCTTCACACATTGGATCAAACCTCATTTGTACAGTAAATCGCTTTAGTAAATTATCCTGTATCCTCTCTAAGACATGTAAGGCCTGTATGGTCTAGGAGAGCCCAGCCGATGTTGCTGTGAACGAATTTGGACAGACTGGCAAAAGAAAACGGGTTGAGGCAGAACTGCGCATTTTGGCCTGTAACGTTGGCACCTTTGCATGTGATGTGTTGTACTTGAGTATTTGAACTTAAATCGATCTTTCTGCGGAGCTTTGGTACTGGGTCCTGGGTTCGATTCCCACCTCGGGTCTGTGCACATGGAGTTTGCATGTTCCCCCCGTGCTTGGTGAGTTTCCTCCCACAGTCCAACGACACGCAGATCAGCCTACAGTAACTGGTGTTCCCAAATTGATCCGATTAGGTGATTAGTACAGTATACTGCTGATGCTGGATGCTGAGTGGTTGGAACAGACGAGAGGGGAAATGAGGTCGTTGCTGAGGTTGTTCCGTAAACAACCAGTTTTTAAATTGCATCCTTAGGTACTTTGCAGCCTGTCGCATGAAAACATTTGGTCACATTTCTTTTATTTAATCTACATCTTTTTATTTAATTCAATTTAATATGAAGAAATGCACAAGACTTGGCACAGTACTGTACAACAACTTAGAAATCTACTTTTCAGCTCTCTTTTAATCTTCTTACTACAATTAACTTGCCCAAAGTGCAAGAAAAGCTTGTCAGTCTGCTTAAAGTGCTCACTAGTGATATCGTTGTGATTTTATGAGTTAATCCCAGCAAGTTCTTTGCCAAATTTTATACCAGACTGTATGATACCATATTTTTGCAATGTCAGATTATACTTCCATAACCTGTTGGATAAAAATGACTACATTCTGCGCTCGTGCAGACTACCGTTATCAGTTGATTTGTACATTATGTTTTTATGTGTTACAGTGAAGTGCGCGGAATAACAGCGTGAGATCGTGTTTATAATTGCAATTGCACAGTCATACAGTGCATATTAGTGCGTATTAAAAATGTACAGCACCATCTGTTGAATTTCGAGATAAACTAATGATTTTTTTTATGATATAAGGGTATTTTCCATTTAAATTTCAATCTTCTCTTCCTATGGGCCGATTACGATGAAGCAGAGGCTCGACCAAATACAGTTCAACCTTGGAATTCGTTCTAGAAGCGCGCTTGTATATCAAAGCGAATTTCCCTATGAAAAATAATGGAAACTCTGACGATTTGTTCCACAACCCAAAAATATTCCTATAAAAATATGAGGGAGGAGGAGAAGAGAGGAGGAGGAAGTGGGGGGGCCACACGTGCGCGCGCACACACACACACACCAGGTTACCGCATAGAGATTCTCACTCACATAAGCGCACACACACGGACACACTTTACTTTACTAAAAAATGTACTAAAATTTACTTCAAAGTTTTGCTCTTCTTGCGAAACACTCGCGGACCAAGGTTCAACTGCACACCTGTGAAAACCCCATTAAAAGTAGTTCAGTAGTTTTTATGTGATGTTTGCACAGACAAACATACGGGGAAAAAAATCCAAAAATCTATTATTTTTTCACAAACACATGAACTGTACAGTTTTATTATATGTATAGATCTTTTTTATATAACATATAAGACTAACAGAAGACTTCCTAACAGGTAACTCTATATAACTTTGTGAAAAACCTACCATGAATACGATACACATGAAAAAAAAAAAAAAAAAAACGATGTAGAGTTTCTTCTGCGTCTGTGATTTTGAGTCTGAAAAACTGTTATTCATGTGCACAGCGGAGGGTTGCAGGCATATAAGGGGAAAAGGTTTTACGTAAATCTCTCCATTATGCTTGGCATTTGGAGTATAATAAGCAAACAGCAGAATGCTTTTAAGGAGTAATTACCACAACATGTCCTTGAGGCCTCGGTATTTCAATTTTCCTGGGAAAATAAATAAATAAATAAATAGAAACATTTGCGTCATTGTATGTGTCCCGTTCACATTTAATTGAAAAGAAAGTTGAGGGAAAAGTGACTGAAAACAGCTTTAGCGTTAGAGAAATGAGTTCTGCGGAGCGGCCCATGATGAGTCCGTGTGTGATGCTCGTGCGCGTGTGGCACTGACGGGCGGTTCGTCCACGTCGTGCACTATTTTCTTTCAAATGCGGATTGAAGACTTGCCACGGAAGCTGTGTCTGTTGAATTAGAGATTGGACCATGTATAAATAAAAACATGCTGTTATAGCGGAAAAGGGAAATGAGTTCCCGCCCTGAGGAGTAATTGGTTTGACGAGTCTTTGCTTATAAAAGTTCCGTGTGTGCGGTTTGTATACGGACATGAGCTGCTTAGTTTTATTGAACATCCTGCAGAACCAGCCTCAGTCTTTCCCAGGGCCATTTTGAATTGAGATTCTACAGAATAATAATAATAAAACGCTGACGGTGGCGTAGTGGTTAGCGCTGTTGCCTTGCACCTCCAGGATCTGGGTTCAGATCCTGCTTCGAGGGTCTGTGTGCATGGAGTTTTCATGTTCTCCGCATGCTTGCTGGGTTTCCTCAGGGTACTCTGGTTTCCTCCCACTGTCCAAAGACCTGTAGATTAGGCGTTTCCAAAATGCCCCTTGTGAGTGTGTGGGTGCAATCTGCAAGGGATGGGCTCCAGGCTCCCCGCGACCCTGTACACAGGATGAAGCGGTATAGATGAGCAAGACACTCTTCAGGCAGCTTCATATTCCTGTGACTACAGCTTTAAATATTATAAAGACGTTTATGGACCAGGGAACTGTAGCCAAGCTCCCTTGACAATTGACGTCAGATTAAACAGAAGAATAACACAAAGAGCCGAAGACAACTTCCAAGGTGAACTCCAAGGTCAAGGAGGAAAAAGTGTTTGAGCAAAAGTGGACCATGTTGAATCACTATTCAGTAGCAGTGTCCGATTTTCATTAGCCGATGTTCCTTAAGTGATTATTTATTTCGCTTTCAGGGTGTTTCAGTGACCATTGTGGACAGTGACAAATTCTCCTCGCATGAATCTGTATCAGCTTATTAACGTGATAAATGTCTTTTGTTCCCACAGAGGACTGATGAGCTGTTGCGCCCCCTTTCACTGCCTCTTGTAGTGCATCATGGGACAACACCCAACATTCCTACTGCTGTTTCTACGAATGCTCACCACTGAGGTGCGTGTGTGTGTGCGTGCGTGTGTGTGTGTGTCCTGAAAATTTGCCTGCAATCAAAAAAAGCCAAGCATTGTTTGATCATAATATGGAAAATAAAACATTCCTTTAATTGTAGCATAAAGAGAAATGTCTTATTTATTAATCTTATATCTAATTACAAAAAACTTTTTTTTATTGAAGAATGACATGTACTGCTGAAAACAGGTTTTTATATATTTTTATGTTAATTTATTAAAAAATAAAGATTACTGATTCAATTTAAATCCTTCACTTGGTACTTTGTCAACATAGATATTAAATTAAATGCTAAACAAAACAAAAAAAAGATTAGATTTCTTTCTTGAGCAACAGAATGCGATGTTACACCAACAGTTTATGAAGAGATAAAAATGTATTCAACATCAAAATGGCTCTTTTAATGTTTTTTTCTTTTTTCTATAACAGAAAATTATCAGCATGCATAAATATGATGCAATGTCCTTGTACTCTTGCTTCTCTGCCTGGAATGTTTTTTTATTATTATTGCATTATTTTAATTTTTTTTAAAGGAAGTGATTTAATAGAAAAAAAAAAAAAATCTTTCGCTGTTCTCCAAGCACCCATACCGAGATAAACTTCAGAAATGTCCCAGGCTTTCGAAGTTAGAAATTAGAGGATGTAAATCAATTTACGTCTCTTTAATCTTATTTGAATTGAATTAATAAAAATAAATAAATAAATGATCCGTCTTGCCTAAATGCAACAAAAATCGGTTCCGTATCCATAACAGCATAACAGTTGTGGTGGCATATCAGAGTGAAGGCTCAGTGTACGACAGTGTGTGATGATGTGTGTGACAGCGTGCGTTCTCTACTGTATGTCTGTGACTCCCTTTGCAGTTGTGTCGGGCCGAGGATGCGATAGCGACGACTACGATGCCGATGGAGGAACTGACTGACAACCCCGTGTCCGTCACCGCCGTGATGAAGGTGTCGAGGGTGCAGATTCTCACAGCTCAGTTCGAGTGTTACCTCAAAATACTACACGACCCGCCACGCACAGAGCAAGGTCAGAAACACACGCACCCTTCTAGAAAAAGAAACTAAAAATACAGGGCCTTGTGTTTTATTCGGAACAATCTGTCCAGGATTCGCAAGAACGAAACAGCGAGCGTCACATTGTGCGAGAGCAGGAACCAAGGGGAAGCCTGTAGTCTCTCCTGAAAGAAAGGAAGCAGGCTTAGTCAGTGTCACTCTTGCCCACTGCCTGACCTCCTTTGAGTTTTCTTCTCTGTCTGTGTGCGTCAGGCTTCCTTGGATTGTGTACCAGGCTCTGGTCCGAGGAAGCACATGCTCTTGCCTCTTTGTGTTTTTTTTTTTTTTCTCTCTCTCTCTCTTTCTCTTTACGCTTGTCGAGCTTTGGCTCTTGCGACTGCTGCGCCTCTTTATGAACCCCACTGTAAACACTGCGTCCATCACATGGAGCTCTCAGATCCTCCCTGTTTGGCTCATAAACCAGGGTGAGTGTGGGGAAAACAGATGTTATCGCCAGCGCCTGAGCACTCGTATGTTGTTTCAGAGAGGAGACTTGTCGAGTTTTTGCGTGAGAAGTATTCATCTGGGAAATCGATGTGACTGAATATAGTCCGACATACAGTACTGTACATGTCGAATTTTATTTTTAATACACTCACTCATCATATATATTGTGTACTCCTTCATCCTGTATACAGGGTTGCAGCAATTTTGCCCCCTATTGGTCACTTACAGTACACACATCTCATAAGGGGGGAAAAAAACCAGAGCGAATAATTCATTTTCTATGGAACTTGATCTGGTTGATGAAAAGAGTGCTGTATGTCTAATTTCATAAATATTGTTTATATTGTAAATAGTCAACCTATAGTGGTCTGGGTATTGGATTGGAAAGTTCATTAGTATACTGTATGCAGCTGTATATTCGAACAGGTTTCTTTTTTCTGATGTCTGTTTTTTTGTTTGTTTGTTCGTTCGTTTGCTTTCTTATGGGGGTGATTTGAGTCATTATATAAGGCTGAGTCGAAAATTACCCGCACTCTGGTTATATTAAAACCTTTATTGGCCTCACTGCCTTATCAGACAGGCATCTCCTCAGTCACTGCTGTGCAGGTGTGAATGTGTCACATCAGTGTATATCAGTGTAACACTGCGAGCACAAATGGATGCCTGACTTGCCAAGGTGCTGCGATGCATTTGTTTAAGGGTGTACCTTTTGCCGTTATCCATGGAAGTGTGGAGAAAGGTACCGCGCTGTTGGGTACCTGCGACCAAAATTTGGAGCGATTCTCTAAGGAAGGCGAAAGTTGCTTGAAGAGAATCGTTACTGGAGATGAGACACGAATTCATCACTACGAGCCTGAGAGTAAACGGCAGAGTGTGGAACGGAAACATTCTCAATCGGCGACCGAGAAAAAGCTCAAAAGTCGACCATCAGCTGGGAAATTCATCAATGCTTACAGTTTTTCTGGGATTCTCAGGGCCCAGAAGTATTGGAACGTTATCAGGGAAAAGGTTCGACAATCAGCAGTGAGACTCTTATTGACGAGCTGAAGCCTAAACGTTAGATTAAGAACGTTAAGAAGACCGCTATCCGAGGGCGTCGTGATCTCGCATGATGGTGCACGTCCGCACACTTCTGCCCACGCTGTTGGCTCTCTGCAGAAACTTTGTTTTGAGGTGTTAAAGCGTCCTCCCTATAGTCCTGATCTCGCTCCGTCTGACCTTCACCTGTTTGGTCCTCTGGAAGTAGCTCTACGAGGACCGAGATTCACTTCTGACGAAGAAGTGAAAAAAGCGCCACATTCGTGGCCGGCAGCTCAGTCTAAAACATTTTTAATGAGGGAATACGAAAAGCAGATGGCCAAATTGTACCGGTAAATCAAGGAGATTATGTCGAAAATTCATGCATTTGTCCTTTCTAAAAGTTTGTTATGGTAAATTCTTCCGCCGGAGTGCGGATAATTTTCGACTCACCCTCATAGATAAACCCGCTTTGGAGGCGACTCTAGAGTAGACTAGTGTAGATGAATGAGCACTGTATTACAACATTCCACCTCGACACTGCCCCCTCAGGGCCGTACTGTAACCGCACGTGGGACGGATGGCTCTGCTGGGGAGACTCGCCTCCGGGCATCGCCATACAGGACTGTCCGAATTACTTCGATGACTTTGACCCAACAGGTGCGCCTCCAGGTTTTTTAGCTCCACATGTCTTTGTTAAAATTCAAAATAAATTGAATGTCTTGACAAAAGAAATGGAACGATGTGCCTTTTCTGATCGGATCTTTGCTTTCACAGAAAAAGTAACCAAAGTGTGTAACGAAGATGGACAGTGGTTCCGACACCCAGAAAGCAAACGGCTGTGGTCCAACTACACCCTGTGTTCGGCCTACACCAAAGAAAAACTCGTGGTGGGAAAATTTCTTCACGTTTCGTTGTACGCATGCATGTGCTGAGTCAGCAATACAACACCTGGAACCACTGTTCGGTCTGCTCTTATAGATAATTAATCAGAACCTTCTGGTTTGAGTTAGATATTAAGTTAATAATATGTACAGTATACGTTATTTTATGACTTTGAAGAAATGCCTTGGTTGAATCGAATCATCTGAGACATTCGAACAATCACTGCAGCTTCTCTAAAGTGTATTTAAACGCGCTCAGTGTGATACATCGGCCCGTTTTCTTCCCACTGTACAGGGATGTGACGAGGCATGGATTACTTTTTCCCAGCAATCGCCTCTAATGAGTTTCACTCCACTCAGTATAATCATATAATCTTTGTTGGCGCAAACCTACAGCCTGTAATCTATACCAATTGTATACAGAGCTGAAAAATCAAAGTCAGTTATGGAGGCAAGAAAAGTGCCAGATGATTCAGATGAAAATGCAGAAAGCATTAAATTTTAAATCATTTTTCTTTCTTTTTTTTTTTTTTATCCGCTTCCTGTAGGTCGCATTCACCATGTATTATGTGGCAGTGCTGGGTCACGTACTGTCTCTGGTATCTCTGCTTATATCCATTTTCATCTTCTCATATTTCAAGTGAGTACAGAGCACTGTGGGAGCATTGTGTGTTTACACAAATAACTGTTCATACACTGCCCGTCTAAAGGTATTCTGGTTGATTATCGCAAAAGCTAAATTCATGCAAAGAGAAAAAGACAGCTACTGTATGTGCGTGATATACCAGATATACGAGGGGCATTCAAGCCACATTCAAGGACTTTTGATTGTGCAGAATAACATTTTATTATTTAACTTCATTTCTCTATACAATTCCCTTGCTACGCTATTTTGTACATCCCAGCGGTTCACACTAGTGCTTGAATACCATCAAGGTAGACATGATCGGAATCGGAAACACTGACCTCCCGGGAATGGAACACGTGGAAATGGTTTGGCGCGAGGTCAGGACTCTACAAAGGGGTGTGGCAATAACTCCCAGCTGAGTACCTGTAACGTTTAAGTGGTGTAGGTGGATGATTGTGTGTACAGTTCCACCAGTTGGCGATGAGTTTTTCCGTCGATTTTTTCAAGATCAAACGTTCCGCCTGCTGAATGTTCTCGGGAACGGCTGCCACGGGAGCCACCTCGGCTAAGAGTCTCATCTGAGAGTCGTACTGTTAAATATCATCACAAGTCTGTGTTTTGACTTGAATGGCCCTCGTATATAAAACCCTGTGAGCTAAGGTTGTTACCGTGTTATGGATTTGTGCGTATTATACAGTGTCTGATGTCTATCCAGGTGTCTAAGCTGCCAGAGGATCTCCCTCCATAAGAACATGTTTCTGTCCTTCATCTTCAACTCCATTTTCACCATCATTTGGTTAACGAATGTCACCTACAATCAGCAAATGGCTTCCAACTACGTGAGTCGACTTATTACTACAGTACACACAGATGACAACTGATTATTGAAGCCTTCCTTTAAGCTATCGTTTTTATCCATGTGTAATATATGTGTGTGTGTGTGTGTGTGTGTGTGTGTGTGTGTGTGTGTGTGTGTGTGTGTGTGATGTCCGTTATCAGATTTTTTTTAATATCCTGGCGAGTCTGATGCATTACGCGTCATGCTCAACGTACTTCTGGATGCTGTGTGAGGGGATCTACTTGCACACACTCATCATCGTGGCTGTGTTTGTGGGAGAACAGCAGCTGAGCTGGTACTACCTGCTGGGCTGGGGTGAGGAGTCAAATCCATCTGATTCACTTGAGCCTGATTCACTTTCATGCTGTTTATGAGTTCATAGGGAATCACCGGTTAAGCGTGAATGAGAGTCACCAGCCACTTCATAGCATTGTTTAACGCAAATATCTAATCGGCCAATCACATGGCAGCAACTCAATGCATTTAGGAATATGGAAGTCATCAGGCCAATACGGTGTTTCGTCTGCCATGCGAAAGGCCCGGGTTCGATTCCCAACAACTGGATGAAGTGTCTGTCCCAAGCCCTGATAAAATGGGAGGGTTGCGTCAGGAAGGGCGTCTGGTGTAAAACCTGTGCCAAGCTTGTGTGCGGACCGGATCGTCTATTGTGGCGACCCATCGCCGGGAGCAGCCGAAAGACCAACAACAATTTATTTGACTTGCAACAACAAAAAAAAAAAGATAATTGTTATTAAATAGTGTGAGTTCGGCTACTCAATAATGCAAGTAAAGAACGATTAATATGAATGAGTACAACCAACTCAAAAACTCATAGTTCTGTTCACTTAAAATTGGAAACATCATTACTTTAAAAAATTTGGTGTAACTGATTACCTCAAATTTTTTGAGTTTTGACAACTTATTCGGGTTTACAGTGCGGGATGTAGTGGAACGGGAGAGTCACATCATGGATGTGCAGCCAACAAATCTGCAGTACCTGCATGATGCTATTATGTCTATATGGACCAAAATATCGAAGGATTCGAAAAGCGGGTCCAACCCAGTACTAGTAAGGTGTACCTAATAAGGTGGCCAGTGAGCGTTATTCCTGAGAGTGTGGAGGTGAGAAATCAGATAATTAAGTTTGTAAAAAAATTTTTTTAAAAACTCTAATGCTGTTTAATGTGGGTGCTACTGATTCCTTTATAATGATTCCTAGAATGCGTTCAGTTTCGGTTGACTTTGACGTTAAAGTTTCCTCAGACTGGTGAGGTGAAATACAAGGTTTATTCTGTTTTCATACTATTTGTACTGCTTAATTTGTTCCCGTGTAATTTGATGACTACTGATTCATTGTGCGTTCTTAATGAGCTCATAATAAGGCACCGGTCCTGTTTTAATAACCACGTAATTAATGAGTCTGGGAAGGTGGAAAGCCATATTGATTCACAACAGTCTCTTTCTCTAGTGGAATTTAATTGCTATGGATTCGTCATAAGTTTACAATAAAGCTGTATTTCATTTTGAGTTACAGTGTAACCACACAGATCAGGGGTGACTTGGCATATTTGATTCGTTTTCAAATGATTCATTTTGTGCTGATTCACCTTAATGCTGTTACTACAGGTTCAAGTTCATAACGTTTCAGTTTTATTCACTATGTAATTAATAGATAAAGAGATGACACATTGAGGAAATCAGTCAAGATAATAAAAGCATTCGGCAATGTTGAAATGAGTCTTTTTTTTTTCTTTTTCCTTTATTCTGATCATTCTCCCTCTCACACTCTCATTCCGCTCTGATTTATTTTAACATTTAAAAGGCATTTATCTAATTAATAAACCTATTTCCTTTTATTTTCAGGATTCCCGATTATTCCAGCTGCCATTCACGCTGGGGCCCGTATGAAATATGATCATAACATGTAAATGAATTTTGCTTGTATTCATCAGTATTTATCTCTCTCTCTCTTTCTTTCGCTCTGTCTCTCTCTCTCTCTCTCTCTCTCTCTCTCTCTATACAAAGTGCCGGGGAAAATAATTAGCCCATATTTTTTACCGCATATTTGTCACACTTCACTGACTGAGATCATCAAACAAATTTTAATATTACACAAAGCAAACCCGAGTAAATGTACTGCCAGACCTGTTAAATCAAGAAATCACTTAAATAGAACCTGTCTGACAGTGAAGCATGCCTAAAGATATTAAAAAAAAAAGCAAGGAATTGAATAACGGATGAAAAACAAAGCAACTTGTACTCAGACTGGAAAAGGTTACCAAGCCATTTCCAAGGCTTTGGCACTCAAGTGAACCCCGGTGAGAGACATCATCCACAAAAGAGAAAATTGGAACAGTGCTGAACCTTGGATGGATGAGACAAACGTTTCTTGTTACATCCAGCGTAAAGCCCTCCCTTCCCCACATTTAGAAAGTGCATTTTTTATTTAATCACATTATCATTGTGTAATAATCAAATTTGTTTGATGATCTGAATCGTATGACAAATATGCAAAAAAAAAAATTATGAATCAGGAAGGGGCAAATACTTTTTCACAGCACTGCTTTTTCAAACGTTTGCACTTATGAATTTTGGTTTTACTTGTGATGTTTTCAGTTGCTGGGTAAGCAACTCTAACCTTCTCTACATCATCCATGGCCCAATCCAAGTCGCTCTGGTGGTGAGTGCTGTACTGATATCCAGTACCATGCAAAAGTCTTTAGCTTCTCCTCATTTCTTCATATAAAATTTAATTAAACTGTGTAGATTAAATTAAAGAAATTGGAACAAATCTTTTACTGTGACTGGCTGCAAAGTGCCTAAATTTGGTTGTCTACGTAAAAACTCAGCAGCAACCCCATTTTCCCGCTCGTCTATTCTAACCACTCAGCATTCAGCATCACCAGTATGGTGTACCACTTCAATGTTTCATTCCTCTGAAACTGCTCAGGAACAGGGACTGTACTGAAAATGAGAAACAAACTTGCGAAAAAATGAGAGTATTTCAGGAAGCCTGCAGAACTATTCCTCAAGACTACATTAAAATACAAGAAAGTTTGGCTCCCTGGACATGGGAGGGGGGTGTCAAGACTTTTGCAATGGCTGACTTAAGAAAAATCTTCATAACTGATTGAATTTCATTCAAGAGATTCATTCAAATGACGAATATGTGGTTTTAATCAGGTACTTGTATACAAATTGCACCATGAACATTGTCTCCATGCAGGTGAACCTCTTCTTCCTGTTGAACATAGTGCGTGTTCTGATCACAAAGCTGAAAGTGACCCACAGGACCGAGTCCAGTGCCTATATGAAGGCCGTGCGTGCCACCCTCATCTTGGTGCCCCTCATGGGTGCTCACTTCATCCTTATGCCCCTTCAGCCGGACGGCAAACTCCCTTTAGCTGTGTACGAGTTCTTCATGAACATCCTCATGCATTTCCAGGTTGGTCCTGATCTGATCTACAGACCTGACTACGACTTCGAATCTATTCTTTCTACATGTCTTATCATAACCTAGCCATAAAAAGCATGCTTTCAGTTGTTTGTTAGATGAGCTGTGATGAAGTTTATTTTATTGCTCGCATGCTTAGGCATGTTGTTGTGATCTTGTGAAATGATCCCTCAGGCATATGACTCACGATGATAAGGAAATTAAACCTACTCTTTTTAAAATGGAATGGCTTATCGAGGAAATTACTTCAAGTTATTGCATATTTCAAAGACAGGCATTCACATTATAATTATTGACGGACAATTTAGCTTACCGTGTCCCTATAAATATAATATGAACTGAAATAATGAAATGTCATAAGTGTCATTCTTAAATCTCATCTAATCAGTGTGTCAGAGCTTATTTTTCCTCAAATATTTGTCTTTATAGCTGCACATTCCTGATCACGGCACCGTTTCTCTTTCCACAGGGCTTCCTGGTTGCCATCATCTTATGTTTCGGAAATGGAGAGGTACAATGTTTGATGTTTGATGAAGTTGAGAAGATGTACAGTGTTATGCTCCACCTGAGATAGAACATCTACTGTAGAGCATCTCAGAAATGTTTGTGAATACTGTTCCGACAAACTCTCTATATGTCCCCCTGCAGGTGCACTCAGCTATAAGGCGTAAGCTTGCGCAGTATCGGGTCCAATGTCGGCAGCGCCTGGTGACTGACTCTCACTCTCACAACTACCACACCACCTCCTCGATCATCGAGTGCAGTCGAGGGACCCTCAGTCTGGAACACGTGCCACCCCACGTGGACGAGGACAAAGCGTACATGTCCACGTTCGTCCTGAACGGCCACAGCAACGGCAATCGCAGTTTTAGCGAGGAAGATCACAAACTCAACGTTCTGGAGTCATCAATGATCTGACACTAAAATGGAAAGAGACTTTTTCTTTAATGTTAAGCTCTTTTAAAGAAACACGTCAACCTGAATGTGAACAGTGGTTTAGAAAATGGTGGTTAGTATGGTTTTGTGATACTAACTGGTCCAAAATGGTGTCCTTCCTTCCATCGTTTTCATAACACTGTAATAAAGCAACGAGAATGTAAAACGCAGCCACTGAAATTTCAGAGCTCCTGAGTGAAGTCTAAGGTTTTTCCCTTTTTTTTTTTTAACTCGAGCTAAAATGTAAAAGATGCCAGAGCGGTCTGGAAACCCAAGCGCGCGTTGACCTTTGGGTGGGAAATTTTAGCTAGTTATCCTTTCTGTCTGCTACCTAATGTGACTCTGGCTAATTATAACAGGGGCGTTTAGCATCCTCCTGAACAAGTGAAGTAGTTCAGGTGATTCATGTGGTAATATTTAACAGGGTTGGAAAAATCTGTAGCACAAAGATTTTTATTAGTATTTTTCCCCATTCATAAGAAGAGGCAAAGAACACCAGTCTACTATATGTCTTATTGACTTTCGTAAAACACACATTTTTATTTGGTGTGTAGCTATGGTAGGTTTCTCGCCAGCCATGGGGAAGGCCTGGGTTCAATTCCCTTCCAGTGACCAAACCCTAGCCACTGAGAGCAGTGCCGGTCCCAAGCCCAGATAAAAGGGGGGAGTTGTGTCCTCATATAAAGAGTAAACATATAAAGAGACGCTAGCTACAGCTATAGCATTAGCATGATGTGAGGACAGAGCTAGAACTCCACATTTGTAGAATGACAGGAACTCTGACAGGAATTAACACATGAAGGTTAAGTTTGCTCACTGTATCTAACTATCTTAGTATAGTGTGTCTTTTTTAGGCGGCAGTTTTTAGCGCAGTCAGCATAGTTTTCTGTGCAGCCAGATCATAGGACTTGGCAGCTCATTGGAAAGCCATCCGGTGTAGAACCAGTGCCAAGTTGTATGCAGATTGGATGGTGTGCCGTGACGACCTCTCGATGGGAGCAGCTCGAAGATTAACAACATGTAGCTGTGCAACACAGATCAATGTTTTAACTACAGCATGAGTTGCTCGATCCAAATATGACTGGCTGGACTGCAAACATTTTTCAAAATGGTCTATTAGAGTCAGAATCATTACAGGAAAATCTGAGCAAGCAGGTAGAGAAAAACAACAAACTTTTACCACAGAAGGTAAATGAGGTAGAATGTATAAATTCCAGTGTATAGCTAGCAAGCCTGTTTCTTAGCTAGCTTACTACTTATTAATTGGCACTTGCTCGCAGTAGTTATAAGCATTTCCTTAATTTTTTTACCCAGTATAGGTTCTTTTCAATTTGCCACTTCTTAGTCAGACACTGATTTAGCTGCAGTAAGAAAGCAGAAAAGCCTTGTTATAGGAAGCAGTCTGAATTTATGAATGCTATCACTAAGCCGCAAAGTTAGCATCACTTGTGATTATTTTGTATGTACCAAGTCCCTTTTTAGAATCTATCTGCAAATAATGCTAGCGCAAATCACAATTCACAATTCATCACCTCACAGGTAAACACATAAGAGACGCTAGCTATAGCCTTAGCGTGTTGTGAGGACAGAACTAGAACTCCACATTTGTAGAATTTTTCTGACAGGAATTGGCACGTTAATGTTGCAAAGTTTGTTAGGATAAAGGATAAATTTTGTTATTCAGTGTATCTATCACAGTATAGTGTTTTTTTTTTTGTTTGTTTGTTTTTTGTACATGAGCCAGCATTTTTTAGCCCAGTCAGCTAGTATTCTGTGCAGTCAGATCATAGGACTTAGCAGCCCATTGGAGATTTCTTTGATTTGTGCTAGTCAATTAATTTTATGATCTTTTATATCCATCTCAGTCATATTGCTAGCTTGGTGCGATACAGAGATATCTAAATGAATGCCTGGGAGTCGGCACATTTAGCAACTTTCTTCTGTACAAATAGTCTGAGACAAGGGGTAAAAGACATTGTGCATTCCATCAAACCCCAAATATCGGATAGAAAGGGGAATTCCAGCTGGTTGCCAGTAGATTAATTTGTACCTACAGATTTTTTTTTCTGCAGGCTGACCCACATGGAGAAAACATTTAAGGGAAGTTGGACTGTTTGTTCAAGCACTGAGAACATTTGAAATTTGTAATTATTTCTTAAATATGTGTATATACACTTGTAAATAGGTGTTCTTTGTGTTTTTGACCCAATGCCTTCTCTTATTCTTAGCAGAGGCTTTTTTTTTTCTTCCTTCTCTAGAATTATATTATAGTGAGTTGTGGAAAAATGTATTATTTGCATATATCTAGCTCATGATTAGATTTTTTTGACTGAAACATTCCTTTTAACCCTCCTGTGTGTGAATAACTGTCACTTCTCAATTTGTGTAAAGGACTATGTTGTTGTTGTTGATGTTATTATTAAGAGCACAATAAATGTTAATGCACTGGACATAATTTTCCGTTACGCTGACTCTTTACAGGTTTTTTTTTTTTTTTTTTTAGGAAAAAAAATCTAATACATCACCTGACGTGTGATGTATTAGATATGAATTTCTTAGTATTCTAGTGGAATAATCTATACTTGTTAAGCACCAATTATAAATAATATTTATGTAGAAAAAGGTGATACATTTGTGAGACCTATTTGCAATAAACAATAAATTAAAAAAAATAATAATAATTTCATGTGACATGTGCCAAGATTTTATAGGGCAAATATAGGTTATTTAATCTCATGTTTAGTGTTAAAATTAGGGACAAATATATATTAAAATAGCCTTTCAGTTATCTTGCTTTTAACTTTTAAAATTAATAAAATACTATGCAATGTTCCAATTGGGCACTCTGGTACAAGTAAAAAAAACAAAAACAATAATAACTATTAATTGTTACAACAATTCATTAACCATTTTGTTCATAAATTAATTAAATACAGAATTAACCTGTTAATATTCTGCTCAACTTTTGGTAGAGCACATTTTAAGCCACAATATTGCGTTAAAATGCATCAAATGTCACCTGGATGAGCTATCTCTACCACTTGGTTGAGGTGTGCTATGCTAGAAAGTATAAGTTATACTAAATGTATCAGACACAAACCTATACTAAATGTCATTGTCTTTAAATAGTATATCTTTTCAATTTCTTTGTAGCATAACATGAGAAATAAAGTTGACCAAACACATTTTCACCATTAAAGAAAAAGTTTGCCTTTTATGTGACTTATTATGATTTTTTCTAATTGACCATTTTACCACAAAGCAGCATCTCCACCATTTGGAAGAGGCCTATTCTGGTCTCTGGTTGAAAAAAATGGATAGATATTTCATTAGCAAATTGAAGTTTTAACAATAATGTTAAATTCTACAGACTCGTCTTTGTTTTTTTTTTTTGTTTTTTTTTAAGATTAACAGACCTTGATAAAAATATTAAATAAGTGATGTTGCAAAACATTATTATTATTAGGGCCCAAGCACTATGACATCAGCATGAGGACATCATGGCTATTAAGTCATTGTCAGCACTATGATAGTGCTGATGTCATAGTTTGAAGGGCCCTATTGTTCGCTAAGGATTATTATGGCCCAAGCACCGACATCATCCCTATGTCGTCATAATGTAGGAAGGCCTCTAATAATAAGGGATATATCCTATTCCATCTATTCTAAAATTATACCATAATAATTGTATTGGTAGGTCCCCCTGCCCGCATCCAGGTGGCAATGGCGCTGGTGCTTGGATCTGCTCACCGTTACTTGCAACTTTAGTTGTTTTTTATTTCCCAGGATCTGGAGCTTTTTGGGGGGTACTTAACATACTCAAAAAGTCAAGAAAATCAGCACACAGTTTCGAATCTGCCACCATTAGGACATCTGAGCCGCTGGGCCCCGGGTGTGGAACAGGGCTCTCACATGAGATTTTGTATAATGCTTTTAACAGTTGTCTTTATCGCAACACAGTCAAAAGAAAATGATGGGAATTTATATGAAATGTTAAAAATGTGTATGAATACTTCATTAATATAATTAGATAGTGCTAGATGAGCAAGCCAAGGGCAACAATTAAGGAAAGACTCCCTGAGGTGACAATAGGAGAAAGAAACCTTGAGAGGAACCAGACTCAACAAGGAACCCATCCTCATTTGGGTAATACTGGATAGATAAATTGTTCTGCAGACATACAACACTTGCACATCCGCACATGAAACCCAGTACACATTTAGAGTTCTTTGAGCTGAACAATTTTCGCATTGCATGTCATGGACTCTACTCAACAGGAAGTCAATTATTTTGGGTCACTTGCAAAATGCACCAAATGGAATTTGATATACATGTTCAGATCATATCATGCTTGAAGGCATTAATGTGGAAAGTAGATGGCACTGAATGTTGGCTTTGCACGAAAACTATGATGTCATACTTGAATTCCTTCCCTGTTTTGTTTGCACTGTTCCATAGACCAGTGGCCATGCTGATACACTGATAAGCCCCTGTTCACACTTTAAAAGGGAGGAGGTCATGTCCGGGTATTTTCTAGTGAAACCTAGAGAAACTTGAGATTGAGTCTGCCAAAAAAAAAAAGAGGAATACTGAGCTTAACCAATTAATAAATGAATATATGTTAAATTTATTTACATTTTTACATTTTAAAACTCTGAAATATTTTTACCTCACATCATGACAAAACTGCTCATTTTTAATAAAATACATAAAAATATTAATCATTAATTATATTTATTATCTTAATTATGATGTGAGGTGTATGATGTGAGATGTGAGGATACACTGAACATGGGATAATCCTTGCATAAGAATTCCCGGGAAAAAAGAAGAAAAAAAAATATATATATATATCAAGAGAGAAATCAAAAATTAAATGCTTGATTTGTGAATTATTGGATTCTATAGAACCAAGTATGTATGAGGTTATGCACAGAGCTAAAGAACAATAATCTGCACATCAAGGACAGGAAAGAGCTTTTCATTTATTCAAACAAGAAACCTTGAAGCTATTCAAAGCACAGAAATGGTTTAATTATGCACCTTATCAGGTCATTAAAATTTCCATGTTTCTGTACATTAAGGCGTGCCATGTTACAACGGTGAAGAAAATCTGCAGTAAGGATGCCACCGCTTTCATTGCCCTGACCACATCAAAATGAACATTTCTATATTTCTATCAAGATGGAAAATCATTTAAAAAACAAACAATTAATAATAATATAAATAAATGTTTTAATGGTTTTGGGTACCATGAATGTATTATATGTACATAACACTCTTTTTTCACTTCACATGACCTGCAGAAGGTAAAAAAAATATTTCGAAGGACTCATCCCACCCATCACACCATTTGTTTGAACTCCTGCCCTCAGCCAGGTATTACAGGTCAGCTTGAACAAAAACAACCAGGCTGTTAAATACTGTAGCTTCTACTCAAAAGCTTTGTTTTACTGAACACCAGTCTCAAATACATGCAATAACTATCATTACTTATGTTTCAAACAAGTGCAATAATTATCATTATCTATGTTTACAAATTATACTGAATTATATAGCCTGAATATATATAACTGTCATTACTACAGTACTGTGCAAAAGTCTTAGGCACCATAATATCTGTAGTACAAATTTTGTTATATAAATTTATTACGTCTGCATTATTATGTAGAAGACCATTCCCTATAAAGATACACTAAAATTAATGAATAAATAACATTACAGAAGAATATTTGCATGCCTGTAAAGAAAGCGACATATTACTGTACATGCCAGACCAGTTTGTTTTCAGATGGGAAAAATAAAATGTGTAATGTAGACCATATTCTCCAGCACGCTCAGTAAAACCTAACCGCTGTTTTATTTACAGCACTATGCAAAAGTCTTGGGAACATCCAAACAAAAGCCATATGCGATGATGCTTTTGAAAACATTTCTACATTAAAAGAAACTTCTATTAAAATGGTTCATTTCATCTTTAAACCCTGAGCTATCTGGAATATCCCCCAGACCACTCACATCCCCACACAGGATAAGTATTATAGATAGACGGTTTGAAAGAGTTTGGAACATCATTTGAGTGATTAAAAAAAAAACTCCTTATTGTAGCACGCGAGTTCATTTTTTTTATGCCCGGGTTCATTTTGTCTTTTATCCGGACATCATTTAATTGGACCTTGCTGTAATGATCAGAAAAGGACGAGGTCCCACCGAGATTTGAACTCGGATCGCTGGATTCAAAGTCCAGAGTGCTAACCATTACACCATGGGACCGCCTGAGCTACAGCGGGCATTTTACGCTTATAAATCTTGTCTTGCGGTTATGTTCAATTAATTATGTCACATTTCAAAGTAATGTTTTATTTTGTGTATTATCCTTTTTTTTTTTTTTTACTGCCGTACTGCAACAACAACAACAACAACAAAACGTACAACATTTAAACTGAACCAAAAACCCAAGTTAAATGAACGCCATTTTGGATTAGCGCATAACTGCACGGTCAGGGCTAAATTCCAAATCACCGCTAACGCCCTATACTACCTCCCTAAAGCGGAAGTAAAATAGACTAGTTGTAGTGCACTACACGTCATCAATATGTCGATTTAGGATTAGCATTAGGCAAAGTAGCAAAGCGTGCGCTGTTAGAAGGTATATAACACAGGACATTATTTGAACTAAATCGTTTATTTATCGTTTTATACATATATACAAAAATCTGTATGAGCACACCTCATTATTAACTATCAGTATTGTTAAACAAAGACGTATGTTTCGCTAACTACTTTTCCTAATAGGCAAGCCTAAATCGCAACCGAGTGGACTTGTAAGTGCACTACTCATAAGGTTATATTATTCCAGGTGTAGTGAAGGTTTAAAGGGTGTTCGGTAATATTTCGGACTGAGCCCCAAGGTACACACTTACGACTGAAGTACACTGAAAGAGGTTTGAGTATTGCAGTCAACGTGGCAGATTTATGCAACACACACTAATAAACGAAATGAACACATACGCACACACACACACACACACACACACACACTTTTAAAAATGTACATTTTTAAATGGTGTTGACATCCTGCATACTGAGAATTATTATTTTATTTAAAAAAAAAAAAAAGCCAGGGTCTGTGTGCAAGGTCCAAGTAAAAAAAAAAAAGACATCTTGTACAGCTTGGTGACAAATTAAATGAAAATTCAACATATAAATATAAATCCATTTAATTTAAACAGCAAATTGCTCTAAAGGTCTCTAGGTGACACGATAATTTGTCATTCATTCATCGTCTATACTGCTTCATCCTGTATACAGGGTCGCGTGGGTCTGTAGCCTATCCCAGGAGACTTGGGGCACAAAACAGGGTACACAGTGGACGAGGTGCCAATCCATCGCAGGGCACACACAAACATCACTCATCTCACTCATCAACTATTCCGCTTTATTCTGTGTACAAGGTCGCAAAGGCCTGGAGCACATCCCAGGATACTTAGGCCATGAGGCACACACACACAAACACACACACACACACACACACACACACACACACACACACACACACACACACACACACACACACACTTTTTGGGCAATTTGGGAACACCAAATAATCTAACTAATCTGCATGTCTATGGACTGTGGGAGGAAACCAGGGTACCCGGAGGAAACCCACCAAGCATGGGGAAAACATGCACACAGCAAACAGGCCCAATATTGTAAGCCACCATGCGTGGTGGACCATTACAAGAAATCATAACATGAAAAACACTTTGTCTAGAATAGACAATAACATATTATAACATATCATCTAAAAAAAAAATTGCATCTAAAGACTATCATTCAAATAAATATGAAACTATCAAAACAGAGCTTTTTTTTTTTTTTTTTTTTTACAAGAGAATAGAATCCAGTTTTAAAAACAATAGATTATTACATGTAGAAAGAAGAAGCCAATTAGAGAAATGAGAGCTTTAAGACAAACTTACAACCTTGAAACAGATTTTTTTTTCTTCTCTCAAGACGAAACTGTACAGCTTTTATACCACTGATTATGAAATACCTGTAGGCAGTATGACTCACTAGGTTTTTCTCTGAGTCTGGTTTGTGTTTCGGGTCTATAATTAAATGGAAATTTTATTTTTCCATGCACGTAGGTAATAACTTCAAGTATCTGTCTTTTACTGACACAAGAATGAGTTGTACTCCAGAAGTCCAATATCCATCACAACATCCAGCACCTGCTTACCTAACATATTTCTTTCAGTTCTATAACATTTTATTTACATTTTTTATAATAAAAAGAACCATAGTCAGATTAGTACTTCCGTGTGTTATAATGTTATAACAACGTTATATTATGTTATATTTGATGTACTATGTTGTCATGTTATGTTTTGTGTTATGTTGTACTTTATGTTGTCTCATTTGTCCAGAATCAATGGAATCAGTGTACCAAGAGGTCCAGGTAAGTCTATTAGTGTTTAACATGTTTGTGCCATGTCTTATCTAGAGCAAAGCCCACCTTCATGACTGAGCTTCTGTGCGTGAGAAATGATGTCAGTCACTCTTGTAGTTCTTGTCTACCAAATCTGTATGACAATAAGCAAAGACACAGTGTACACAGACATATCAGAATGCGACCTTCGAGATTCTGAAGCTTCTGGCCTGAAGAGTGAACAAAAGTAAGTTTTATTTTTAGAACTTCTACATTTGTTTATGCAAAATGTACCCCAATGTGGGCAGCATGGTGGTGTAGTGGTTCACTCTGTCGCCTTGAGGGTTGAGGCTTTGATTCCTGTTAGGGAACGTAGTGTCTACATGTTTTCCTTGTGCTTTTGTGGGTTTCCTTCGTGTACTCTTGTTTCCTCCCACAGTACAAAGACATGCAAAGTAGGCCAACTGACATTTCCAAATTGCCCACAGTGTGTGTATGAGTGTTTGTACCCTGCCTCGTGGATCGGCTCAGGGCCACCAGTGACCCCGTACAAGACAAGCGGCATGGAGAACGAGTGAGCGTAAACCAATCTACTTTGCATAAATATACATAAGTAACAGATTTATCAAACCCCTTTATAAATTGAGCCAGGTGTGTGAAATCCTCTTACTGACACTGACACTGACATGTGTCAATTACATGTGACACATTTTTATGACTTCCTTTTATCTGCCCTGGCCCTGAAGATGAACGCCCAGTTTAAAACAATTTGAAATGCAATTTCTTCTTAATTAAGTCATTTTAAACATATCTTAAAAACAAAGTGGCATTTACAGTATTGCCGTGCATTACAGCTCAAGTGCCTCACTTTTTCAAGATTCTTTTTTATAAATTTTCTTGTTTAAAGATTTACACAACCTGAAATATATGTATATTAATTAAAATTCAATACAGGATAATGAGTGTGAACAGAATATTGTGTTTATATTTTGATTGCAATTCACTACAAGTCCAGCAGAGCTCTCCAAAACATGTAAAAAAAAAAAAAAATCACATCAATTTTTCATGGGTATTTTGATCAAATATGTTATTATATGTACTGTATGCCTTGTTTTGTATGTATTTATTTATTTTTAAAAGTATAAATCCATCCTTTGTGGTGTTTATTTATTCCTTTATTTTCCGTTAGTAATTTACTCTGGCCTGGATCTGGATGGCAGAAAAGCCTATCCCAGGAACAGCATCTGTACGGCTGGAATAGGGCCTGGAAAGGACACCAGTGATTCACATGGCTTCACACAGACATTCACACACTTGAGGGTGATTTAGAGTCCCAAATCCAGCAACTGGCATGTTTTGTAGGAGGTGAATGGAAACTTGAGAGAAACAATCACAGAGGAAGAAAACGTAAAACTCCAAATAGACAGGAGCCGTAAGCAGGGAACGCTGCTCGTTACATCACTCTGCCAACATCTTGTAATAATTCTAGTGCCTTTTCTGTTTTTGTTCCTAGTTTTTCTGCCATGTTTTCACATTTATGCAATATTTTCCTAGTGAATTGCAATTCCCCTCACAGGCAGCAGAGGGCTCAATAAACAACAAAAACAGCTCCTTTAATCCCAAACTTGCCAGCTGAAAGTGCGCTATCAAACATTAACGCTCAATGAACCCATTCTTTTTGAGGATTCATTTCACCCAGACCTTTTCGCTGGCATTTAATTCTGCCAGGAACATTTGTCTGAGTGTAATATCTCTAGAACGACCTTCCCAAAAAAAAAAAAAAAAAAAAAAACCCTACTCTCACAAAACAACCTGCTGGCATCCGTGTATATGTAGGGAACAGATCTGAAACTGCTGATAATGCTGTGAAATATTACTGCTAGTCATGTCTATTTGAATCCAAAGCACTTCTTTTTACACTTAAAGCACACAAGTCTTTGGTCTAAAAATCACCCCCATCAGTAGGCTGTAGGCAAACAAATAAATTAGCCTGGCTGGCAGTTTGGTACAGTGTGCCGACTGTCTGCCCAGAATCCCAGCACTGTCCGAGTGAACGCAGTGCAAACAGAAAAGCTTTGCCGGTTCCAGTGTGGCTTCAGTTCTGGCAAGTCCGACATTTCCAACATATTCCAACCTCATGCACCATAGTGTCCAGTTTAGCTTAGCAATTTTCCACTCTGTCAATTGGGGTCACTTCACATGCCATAGCATGCCACCCAAGCATCATCCATGTGTCTCTATAAATATATATATATATATAAAAAAAAACAACAGACCACGTAAATACTGCTAAATTTAGATAATCCAAAATGTGCTTTTAACCTTTTAGAAATGAAGTCACTATCGCTTTCACAGAAAACGCCTATGATCATGTCTTACTACCTTTAGCTATCATAGCTAACATTTTCCTTACTGCGAAACAGAATCCAATATCAGTCTATGATATCAGATTTAACACTGATAAAAGTGATTGGTGCAACAGGTTTCCACCACACAAGTAATTTCTTATAACCCGTTATTTGTTTAGGGTTCTGTTTTACAAGTACCGCAGATCCGAAAGTCAGAACTGATCCATCTCCTCATACCCAGATGAAATCATTCCAAAAATCCAGAGGGTGGAATTAAACCTGATTCATCTCCTCCCACTGTGACAGAGTCGATCCACAAATCCAGGGGTGAAACAGAGTCGAACCTAATCCATGTTATCCTACCTGGATGGAATCAATCCAAAAGTCCAGGGGGTGGAGTCAGACCTGATCCACCTCCTCCTACTTATACAAAGTCACTTGAAAAATCCAGAGGAAGGATTCAGACCTGATCCATCTCCTCCTACCTGGATGAAAGCAATCCAAAAGTCCAGGGGGTGGAGTTAGACCTGATCCACCTCCTCCTACCTATACAGTGTCACTTGAAAAATCCAGAGGATGATCCAAAAGTCCAGGTGGTGGACTTGGACCAGATCCCGCTCCTCCTACCTGGACAGAGTCAATAAAAAAAATCCATGGGGGAGGACTCAAACCTGATTCAGCTCCTCCCACCTGGATGGAATAAATCAAAAAATCCAAGTGATGGAGTTGGACCTGCTTCAGCACCTCCTCCTTTGAGGGGTTGATCCAAAAGAGCAAGGGGTGTGGAGAAAATTCTGTAAGTTTCGGCCTGAAGAAGTGTGTTATTAAGTGTGTTTTTCCATGTTGGAGAGTGCCTAGTGGATAAGGGTTATGGTTAGGGTAAGGGCTAGGGTTACAGAAGGAGTTGGATTAGTTCCAGCCCCACCCCCTGGATTTTTGTTGCTGCTAAATATCTGCCTAAAATATTTTCCCCTTCATGAATCCCTCATACTCTCCGTCTCCAAGCTGAAGTAAAAGGAGCACACTCTTCGTTAGTTATCTGGAAAAAAACTACCTTTGACAAACATTACAGCAGCTCTAGATTTCTGGTAACGTAAAATGTTTGTTGAAACATTGCAGAATTTTATCTCAGTTCACATGCAAGCTTTGTATATTACCCAAATACCGTACATGTGAAGGTGCAGTCATTTGCATCATGTGCAAAATTACCCCACACATATTTCGTTTTGGCTTAATTTACTGTTTTCTATTGGTCGATATAATGCATGAGCCGGGGCCCAAGCCAAGCTGTTCAGCTCTACTTCTTTTCCCTGATGAAGAGGTCCTCTACCTAATTACTGTGTACTTTAGCTGAATCCGTAGGGAGAAGGGGAAGGAAGACATTGTCAATTGTCTTTGTTTTTCATTACCTTTATACGCAACATAGGGTGTTAAAAAGTCACAAACAACTCCTTTAAAAAGCTTCTGAGAGAATCATAAAGTCTGCTTTATTCATCAATAGCGGCCGTGAGTACCGCACTGTTTACAAGCCACACTAACAATCAGACAGTTATAATTTATAAAATGAAGAAATGGCATGGAACATAAAGATAACATTGAGACGAATGAGGGTTACAGAGAGGACAATCTGACTGTCATCCACCTCTTACATAAGAGACAGACAGGCACAAAAACAGAGCGAGAGAGAGAGAGAGAGACGCACAATGTCCTGTTAGAAGCGGAGCCGATTCAGGATAGGCCAGTGTGACATAAATAGCGTGGCACGGACAAACGTCTGCTCTTCAGGATGTGAGACTGAGAGTAGCTGCCAAAGACATAGCGTTCATCACCAAATCTTTCTTAAAAATAACCCCAACCCAAATTGCATCATTGATCCTCACGTTTCACAGAGATTTAAAGAAACCTGGATAGAAAACGAAGACAGGGTGTGGTACATCGTGTCATTCAGTCTCTTCATGGGATGTTTTCTAGGGCAGTGAGCTGAGAAATGGTGTAATTTTCTAAGTATAGTCCTGGCAGAAGGCACTGATTCTCCAGCCTGCCAGCTTGAACTTGGCTAGGGTTCCATAATGGTAAGTTATAATAAGGACAATAAAATTCCACACCTCATGTGATCATGTTTATTATGATGCCGCACTGATGCGTCGCACAGGAATATCCTGTTGTCCGACAAACATTTTGCTTATTACAAGAAATCATCAGAAATTGGGAAATGTTGTTTAAACCGTACCGTGCCTGTTCAAGTCCAACCGGGATATTTCTCGTGTATGAGGACGTATTGTACTGAGAAAACTTTCAACCTTGATAGTATCCAAGCACTAGTGAAATGAATAATTTAAAAGTAAGCCACAACTTGAAGAATGTATTTTTTTTTTATATCTAACACTGCTAGATTCCATTAACGTGTGAGTTTGAATCAAAAATGATCCGGTTATATCGAAACGTCTATTGGCCTGATCAGTGGTTTCCATTCAAGGCTACTGTCTCCCCAGTCACTGTTGTGCAGTGTGAACTTGTTCCATCAGTTCATTTGTAACTGTGGTGCAAAATTGCATGCCTTGCATGTATTACAGAAGAGCATAAACAGACGTGTTTGGATATATACGAACAAAATTTGGACCGATACTTTAGGGAAAGTGAGAATCATTACTGGTGATGAGACATGGATTCATCACTATGAGCCTGAGAGTAAACGGCTGAGGAAAATTGAGGCTTACAGTTTTCTGGGATTCTTAAGGGCCAGATGTATTGGAACAGCATCAGGAAAAAGTTAACACAACCAACAGTGCTCATTACAGTGAGAGGCTTATTAAAGAGTTGAAGCCTAAACTTCAGATTAAACGCGGACGACCGCTATCCGAGGGCACCGTGATCTCGCATGACAATGCGATCTGCACACTTCTGTCAACACACTGTGGACAGAATCTTGGTTCTGAGTTGTTAAAACATCCTCCCTATAGTCCTGATCTCGCTCCATTAAACTTTCACCTCTTTGGTCCCCTGAAAGCAGCCCTACAAGGACGAAGATTCACTTCTGATGAAGAAGTGAAGACAGCGGTGCATTCCTGGCTCGCAGCTCAGCCGAAAACATTTTTAATGAGGGAATACGAAAAACAGATGGACAAAGTGTACTGAAAAGCAAGGGGATTTATATCCGAAAATCCTGCAGTGTGGATAAATTTCGACTCTGGGAAACAGATGGTCCTTGTACAGTAGATGCTAAACTAGCTAACAAGGCAGTTTAATAATATTTCATTATCTAGCTAGCTAATGTACAAACCTGGAGTTGTTGTGGTATGACTGGAGATTTTTGTTTGTTGGTAGATACAGTATGTTTTGTATAAAAAGCAAATAAAGTTTTACATACACGTGTACACAGTTTGCAGTCACACAAAAGTTGCTGCACAACATGGTAATTATTAGAAAACATTAGCTAAGCTACAAAGCCTAGCTAGCTAACTTAAATAATGTTTTGTTTTGGTTTGTCAACTGTTAAACAATGAAATCAGAATATTAAGAAATAAGAATAAGAATATACCTGAGCAAATCAGGTAAGCTAATTTAATAGCAGCTAGCTTAGCTTGCAAACCAGATTTTCAGATGTTTTTAAAAAATACTGAAAGGATTTTAAAAAAAAAGTGTTAAACAGAGTAGTAAAATTATATTACATAAAATTAATTAAACAAACACAATTTGTGTACTGTTCTATATGAGCTCATATGAGTGTGTGCTAAATTAAATTAAGTTTAAGTGATTAGCATGTTGGTAACTGTTATGCTACAGTTTGAGAGTGTTGGCTAAGTAAGAAATAAAACATGATAGGTGTGTGACACATAGCGACACATAGCATTCCACTAAAGTTGATTATTTTTCTATAGTAGCACAAACCAGTGTGTTTTATTCCTCTCATGCATCAGTTTGTCAATTTCTATTTGCATTTACTATAGTATGACATCTTGAGGTTATTTATTTATTTATTTATTTATTTTTTATCTCTGTTTATGGTTACATTTCATGGAGAAGGTTCTGTTAGCAATAAGCCAGAAAGTGATGGGACAGGGAAAGTTAAAAAATAGTATACTGGAATATGTTTCTGAATTCTTTAATAAAAAGCATTCTGTTCTTACAGAATTGAGTAAATGATGTCTCTTGTCTCTTGACATATTCCAGCTTTCCAGAAAGCCAGGGTCAGAGGATCAGAAGTATTACAAGCACCCCTGCAGCAGTCAAGGGTTTGAGGGTCCAACGGCGGCGGCTTGGCAGCGACTGGAACTTGAAATTTCAACCCTCAAATCAATAAGCCCAAAACCTCAACTGCTGAGCCATCCCTGCACATGCAGCTAAAATTAAACAAAAGTAATGACTTGTGTCCACTTTGTGTGCTTCTGTCCCAGCCTGACCTCAGCCTTAGCGAGGAAAGCATTCAGCAGAGCCCACGTCACCGACAACGCGGTAGTGGTATGCGCAAAAATGCGCTCACCTTCCAGACACAGGCGCATAGTGATCGCAGGCAGGAATTAGCTGGGGGTAACTTGGGCCAGAGAGTGTGTCCCATGCTTTATTAACGGCACTGACCTTTCGTCTCTGTGTCCGTGAACCTGCGGCTGACTTGGCCACGTACCAAAACGAAGCAGCACGCTCAGGGTGCGCTACATTTATAGATATCGCACCACGATAGCTCTGCTAAGTGCTGGAATCTGACTACAGGAGTTTGTTTAGAGCTTTAATGCTCGCTGAGATCTCAGCTGTCAACGAAACCATCAAGCAAATCCCACTAAATGATACGTGCCTTGTATTATTCCTTTATGAATCATTGTCCTTTTAAACGCATCACTTGATCAAAGTTGCTGTCATGTGTCTCTTGTAATCTGGTTCTTAGCATGTCTTTGAGAATGCAGACCAAGGGATTAGCTTTTGGAAATCCCATTTTGAAGAACGCTTCATGCCGCCAAGAAGCACTTATTCATATCTACTAACAATCGTTGCACAAAGATGCTCGAAAGGTTGGTGATCCGGGGAATAGTATGTGTTTTAGTTTTTATGAGCCGCCTTCGTAGGCTTTGTTTAAACAGCTTAAAGGATGTTACTTCAAAGAATTGTTTTATAGCTGTCCAAGACTTTTGTTCTC